>JBBPTZ010000931.1:0-13467 GCA_038094315.1 Phylloporus cf. tubipes
ATACGTTTTCTTTTATACGAGAGGTGGGGACACTTGCCAGAGATCCGAAATCCGTATGCGCTCCAAACGTTGCACGTTGTGCGAATTCCTCTCCGGGCATGGGCGGGGACCGGATCAAACGCGCTTCGCTGCCACTGGGCTCTTCGATGGTATGCAACCGCTCGAGCGTCCCCTTGGGCAAACCGAGTCTGTCATTGAAGACGCCAAGGAACGTGTTGTTGACGTCGAGGGACTTGCGGACAAAGGGGGCCACTACCGTCGGAATGGCTGCGGCGCTTGGGGCCGGGTACGTTCTGTGAACGACATCCGGGAACGCGAGCACGTCGTCCTTGGAGACGTTGAGGAACTCGACGCCGTCGAGTTGACTTGTGGAAGCCATTTCAGACAACATCGACGACGATGACGACGACGACGCGGCCGAACTGCAGAATGGACGTACCCACTGGGATCCACCGCATATGCGCCGGCCTTTTTGTATCTGATGCAGCAAGTCAGTCAGTGCGTTTTTGACCTAGGAGAAAGTGAATGCTGGTACCCAAACGACCGGCCGTCGTCGCCCTGCTCAAACTTTAGTTTTTCCTCGAGGGGGAGAGCCATGGTTTCAGCACCCATGTCGAACATATCGTTGACCTGCTTGTCGACGCCATGATTCTTGAGACTAAGTAGGCACCCATATGAGCAGTGGCAGGGGGAGGGTAAGATGCTAACCCCTAGGTCGTAACTTACTACCAGAACCCAATGGACGTTGCAGCCCCCCAGAGACGATCGAGCTCCACAGGGTCCCCATTTCTGACGAGTTCAAAATCGATGACAGGCAAGGGATAGGTCCGGACGCCAGTCGGGAAGGGTGGCAACGTCACTCTGGCCATCGCGCTCGCTAGTACACTCGGTCGAACCAGAGACGAAAACATGACCACGCATGCACCCACGACCGTTTATAAAGGGCGGTATGATGACTTGGGCCCGACTCGGATGTCATCAGTCGGCTACTAGGGCACCTCGGCTTCTCGTTCAGCTCTGAACGTTGAACGACCGTCCGCCATTTCGCGTATTTGGGGGAGCAGTGCGTGTCCACCGCAGCCCGGAGACTCGGGCCACTCGTTGCCAAAGGCCTGGCTTCAACGCCGTGGATACGACACGCTGATGTCGTTCAGACAGTCGAACCTCGGAGTCTTCCTGTTTGGCCAGAACGCGGCAGTAGTAGTCGTACTCACACACGTACCACTACCGTGGTCGCGGAGACGGACTGGGAAACTGGCTGGCTCAGTTCAGGTAACCCACGCGCCTCTCTCCAAAACATGTTTTCAGGGAATGAACTCGTACCATGCAGAACGCGAGCACAATCGCAATCCCACCCACACGTAGGTGCGTCCCGTTCCGTCTCCCACCAAGCGACACCACCTGCAACTGCAAGGGATCGATCCAAGACACGTTTCGTTTTCAAGTTCGTCCGCTCGATTCATCGCCTCGCTCTCGGGATTCGGGGCTCAGAAAACCGAAAAACACGACGTGCTTTCGACGACGAGACCACCTTGAGGTTCCATCTATCCTCTGTCACCGGTAGCGCAAACGTCTACCCCACCAGCCCGTCCCCCACCGTCGACGACCCAACGACCCGAGATGCAGGACACCCTACATCCTGCGCGCACATCCTCGTCCAAGAACAAGCACATCAATACAGGAACGACGGAGTGGCCTCGCTCAACCGAAAAATGACGCGCGCGGAGGTGTTCGTCTCCGAGTCTGCGTCATGGGCCCCTTTGCCGTTGATCACTACACGTTGCCTACTCCGTTCCAGCGCTCCGTCCAGCACACCCCTTTTCGACCCACCCACCACACCCCTCTCACAGACCACGGTCTCTGCGTTCGATTCACGGTCTATTTCATATCCATCAATGGTTAGTATTTTAAGACATGCGATTCCATGACGGGATCCATAATAAAAAAGAAACGGAGCGGATGGGCATGCGTACGATCGGAACCGAAACGAAAACGAGAGTCGTGGGGGAAAACGCCGTGAGTACATAACCAAGCACATAAAAGCATACTCGTACAAATTGGTATTGCTGGGTAAAAAAAAGGGGGGGAGGAAGAAGAAAAGAGAAGGAGAGAAAGGCGGAAGTTAATCTGCATGAGGGTTACAAACAACGCGTGAGCAAACAACAACAGCAGCTGAAAGCAAAAAGGGAAACGATCTATGTGGGGACGTGATACAAAAAAAAGAAAAGGAGAACTGGAAACCGGCAAACATCGATGCGAGTCAGTGTGCGTGTGCGTATGCAAAAAGGGAGGCGAAAAAACAGGTTCACTCTCCCCCGCCAGCGAGTTCGAGAATGAGACGGCAGGAAACGTCCATAAAGACAAACGGGGACACGACCTCGTCCTCCTTGACCGCATGCCCGTCCTTGATCGACCGTCCATCGGAACTCGTCTCGGGCAACAGCGTATCCGGATTAGCCATGTCGAACTTGCCGGCCCCAGGTTCCGTCGAGGCCTTGTACGTCTTCTTGTGGTGAAAGTCGACCAAATAGTTTATCGAGTCGACCATGTAGAGCTGTAGATTCATGAGCACCTGCAACCACGTGCGTCAGTATCCTTTCCTCCGTCAGCCCGCACGTGTATATGTCCACATACCACCACGTCTTGCACCCTCGCCCGCGTCTCTATGAAATAGACGCTCGCAGCCGCTCGCAAATCGACCGTATCGGTCCCATCCAGTTCCTTGGCACGCTCGATCCGAGCGCCATTCGTACTCGATCGCTGCCGTTGCGGTCGAATACCACCCAACCCCCCCAAATTCCGCTTCTCCTTCCACTCCATCCCGAGCGTCTTGAGCGTGCGGTATATCTCCAGCATGACCTCCATCGGCGGCGACCGACTCCGGATACCAAAGTGCCACTTTGTCCGATGCTGCTTCTTTTCTTTCGCAACGGGCCACGTGCGTTTGGCGTTGGCGTACGAGGCGAGGTGGTGTTGTTCGGGGAGTTGGTCAGGGAGTGGAAGAGAGGAATTGAGGACGGCAAAGTTATTGATCTCGCCGTCGATCGGAGGGGTCGAGAAATCGAGTCCATCGTCAATGTCGTCGTCGTCGTCGTAATCGCCATTAAATTCGGCTTCAAACGGGTTGTCCTCTAGGTCGCCTGCCGGCGACATCGTGCTGGGCGACATCGTATTCCTAGGCTAGATACCAAACACATGAGCACGCGACAACGACGACGAAGGACAAGGACGAGACTGACGTCCATGGCAGCCAGCTTGGCATCGCGCTCTTGTTCCTCGAACTCTGCGACTAGACATCATCAGCGGGGGATCACAAATACCACAACGCGAGCGCTCACGGTCTCTTCCAGCCCTGCGCTTGTCGCGCAGTAGCATGTACGCCACCTTGACGGCGTTCCCTTGAACACCGTCGTCCCGCCGTAGACACTCCCAAATGTCCTCCTTGTCGACACCGTCCATTCTGGACGCAAGCTCGTCGACAACGTCCTCCTCGATCCGGCCTAGCCCCTCGATAATCTCAAAGTCCAACGCCTTTGCGGGCGTCACTAGCGAGGAGAGCGTGCCGAGAACGGGACCAGGGGGTGGCGGAAGAGGCGTGAGATAGCGCGAAAGATCCGTCGTGTAGAAGGGGTGCTGCGTGATGTCGGGAATGGTTATCCGTTTGACGGGGTCGACCGCCAGCATCGCATTGATGAGACCTCGCGCGTCGGAACCGAGGTAGCTGGGCATGTGGTAGCTACCCTCTAACGAGCGACCCCATGTGAGCGCCAAGCAGCGCGAACAAGAGAAAAAGAAAAAGAAAAAGAAAAGAAAAAGGACGTACGACTGATTTTCGTAAACAAGGTCTGAACGTCGTCATCCTCGAAAGGAAGTCGCCCGCAAAGCATAACATAAAGAATAACTCCACAACTCCACACGTCGATCTCTGGACCCGTGTAAAGACCCCCCCGAATGACCTCCGGCGCGGCGTAATTCGGACTCCCACAGCTCGTCTTGAGGAAATCGCCATCCTTGATCTCATTCGAGAGACCGAAATCGGCAATTTTAACGTTGAGGTCATCATCGAGGAGGACGTTCTCCGGCTTTAAATCTCGATGCACGATCTTCAATTTGTGGCTGTACTCGATGCCGGATATGAGCTGTTGGAAGAATTTCCGGGCGCGGGGTTCGGGCATCCGACCGTTGTTGACGATATAGTTGAAGAGCTCGCCCCCGGCGTATTCCAAGACGATGATGATGTCCGTTGGTGTGGATATCACTTCATATCTACGTGTCGGGCGAAAAGAGTCACAAAGGGGAGAAAGTTCGTGTAGATAGACAGAGGTGGACGTACAGCTTGATGATATGTGGATGCCGAAGGGTACGCATGTACTCGACCTCGCGCTGGACCCGGGTCTTGGTTTTGGTCATATGAATGACGGCCTTGGAGATGTACTTCATGGCGACCTTTTGACCCGTGATGGTATGCGTCGCCACTAGAGGACCATGCATCGATCACCCGGTCGAATTCAAAAAAAAAAAAAAAAACGAACGCACTCTTCACTTTTCCAAACGTGCCTTCGGCGATGTCGCCAATGACGGTGTACTCCCCGAGCTTTGAAGCTGGGAACAGCGCTGGCTTGTCGCTCATCTGCAAGTAGCCGTCGAGGAGATAATCCGTGCGGTGGTCGTTGCGTCTTCGTCGCCGCGTTCCTCGGGCTGTGTTGAAAAAAGACTTTTTGTTGTGGTCTTGGCCGATGGCAGGGGACGTGTTACGTACACTTTCGGGGTCCCGGTCCCAGATTATATAAACTAGTAGACCCCCGAAATAAATCTCGATCACGTGCCTTTGGAAGTGGAAAAGGATCAGGGTCTGACGGACTCGGTTTCGTCCGTCTGTTCCTATTGCTTTGATGGGTTCCTTTGAGCGTCGTCCAGAGCAGCTCTTCAGACACTGAGATCTCAGATATCTGCAATAGCGTACCGACGAAAAAAAGGTACTCCACCACGCCACCGCCACCGCATCTCTTGTTGCCATTTTCTGTCACAAACCCAACCGCAACGCTCACGATGCGTCGCGCCCAAAGCGTCCGCACATACCCCCGCACGTCCCTCTCCCTCGCGCCCTCCGACCCTCCCCCTACCGACCTCGCCATCCTCCGCGAATCAGACGAACTCTCCATTGAAGACGCCCTCCGCAAACAACTCCTTGAAAAGGATCGCGAAAACGACAAGGTGTGTTTTCTCCTACTCCAAATCCAATTGCCTCACCACCCGGCAGCTCCACACCACCATCCTCACCCTCCAAACCCAACTCGCATCCAGACCACCCCTCGAAACGATCCACGCCCTCGAAAAAGAGTACAAGAATCTAGATCTCATTCTTCAAGGCACTCAACGCGAAAACGAACGGTGCATGGCTGAACTGGAACGCGCCCGCACGCGCGAACGGTTACTCGAACAGGCACTCGCGAAACTCGCCGGAGAAAATTGGCAGGTGAGCTACTTCTTCTGGACGGCGTGTTGGGCTGACTGGCATAGACGGTGTTGGATATCGCTCCGGCGTCGTCGACCATAGTGGCTCGTGCCATGGGGTCGTCACTCTTGGGTCGCACGCCCGCGACGCCAACGTCGTCTTCTGAGACACCCGAAGCACCCTCTGCAGCCTCCATCGAAACCACGCTCTCTCAAATGGAGCAAATTCGTCTACTCGTGCTCGGGATGGAACAGCGTTTACAGGAACGCGAAGAACGGCTGACGAAAACGATCGAACGCGCAGAAGTCCAGGAAGGAAAATGCGAGGCATTGAGGAAGCAAGCGTTGCCCACCAAGGTCGCAATATAAAGTCATCGAGTCAGAGTTTGTATTCATCTTCACGCATTCTACCCATTTTGTATTTTAAAACGGCATCCATACCCTTTTTTATAATGACAACTCTCGACAATATATTGCAACTACACAAAAGACAGTGGGTGGGTAGAACAAGTGTATGGTGAATGTGCAATGTGATAGCTGGACTCGACGTGATGCAAATGATGGTTTGACAGGATGGCTGCAAATTCTAGCGAAACTGGAAAAATCGGATAAGACATGAAGCGCGCTCTTCAGTTTTTTATGCCCAGCATAAAGGAGGGCGGTGTGGAAACAGAAAACGTGGTAAATAATAAAAGAAACGTGCACGTCTTGGATAAGTGCAAATAAGCATGAATCAAATTAACAAATGATAGTTGAGAGTTCGATGCAAAGATTGTTCTTGCGTGCAGTGCAGAATACAAGGTCGGTGCGGCAGAGACGTAGTACAGCGTAGAATCGAGTAGAATATTTGCGTATTTCGATCGTCGTAGAATGCGGTTGTGGAAATGCTTGATCGGATATGGTGGGTGTGGGCAAAACTTGCAAGATCGATGCGGAAGATGGATCGGCCCAACCTAGTGCGTAAATTCATGTATCGTTTCCAATGCGGGACAGAATCCCGGGCGTTTCAGACGGCAGATGATGTTGCAAAGATGCCATGAATCAAGATGCTTGATGCTGGAATGGATGATCTCAGTACCCGTAATAGGCGCGCTTGTTGGGTCGTCAGTCAACGGCCAATTCAAGGGCTGATAACCAACCATCCTGTCGCTACATGCATAGTCAGATCGCAATTGTTCGAAAGAAAAGAGGAAAATGAAAAACGACATACAAAAGCCAAATAACCTTGGACCCCGTCTTGCATCCACGGAGAGTTACGATATGACCCCTGATGCACTCGTAAAGCATCGTGCGTTGATCCTTGTCGGCCTGAAACACGTCGAGTCGCCGTTCGCCGTTCTCATCGCAAAGCTTACCTGGGGCAACACGTTCGCGATAAGCTGGCTACCTGTGACGGACAAGGCAAGGTCGACAATCATGGCACGACGGCCACTACGAGAAACGTCAGCGTGGCGTTCATTAGGGTCGGGTATCACTGACCCTTTGGCGGGCTCACACATTCTTTTAACGATCCTTGCGAGCGTCTCTGGACCAGTTTCCTTGAACGCCTTGGTGACCGACTTGAATCCCTGCTCATTGGTTGCATAGTCGAGCAAATCAGCAATCAAATGATCAAGACACAGTTGACGGTGCTTCGGCGATCCATGTTCCAAGACTAGCGTGCGTCCGTCAGCGCCCCGTTTGTAATTAATCGTTGATACGTACTGTGTTGGATACAGTATGATCCCCATTGGTTTTTAGTGATCTCGCCAAAGACAACGGATCCCTGGTTCAACAATTCGTCGATAATACCATCTTTGGCGGATTCCTCAAGGTTTTCAAATGCGTGCTGCGAACAATTGAATAACAGCTACGCGGCCGTAAATAATGCAAGGGTTACCTGAACAACGAGGGAACCCGTTTCGTGACACGCAAGCGACGCCCACTTGCCCTTGAGTGATTTGTTGACGCTAACGGCGAAACTGAGCCCTCACACAAGGTTCCAGGCAGAAATCACTCACTAAGCGAAGATCGGTGGCGCCGGAGGGGTCCAGCTCAATTCCATGATCTGTATTATTCGTTATAACGTTGGAGTCAAACACTACAGGTAGGGCATATACCTTGCTCCATACATGCGACGCGTGCTTGTTTACCAATGTCAACGCCGGATCGCCGAGAAGAAGTTCGGACACGATCAGCAGCCTAATGTCTTCCTCGCAGTCGAGCGCCTTCTGGAGAACGTGGCATCCGTAGCAGTTGGTCGCAAGTTCGACCACTCGGCCTCTGCCGTGCGGGTTTTTTCTCCAGTACGTGAAAACGTAAAAAGCGGGGGTCAAACGAACCTCATGCAAGCCACAATCTTACGTCGCTCTTCGGCAGTCGAAGCAGCTTCCAAGCATCTTTGAACAGCCCAGTTTCCAAATCTATGAGATCCCCATTCAGGTCAGAGATGTCGTAACAACTGATGGCGATGTAAAGATACCGATGAGACATCATCTCAAAGCCGCGCGCACAAATGGCGTCGATAATCTTGTGCCGCTCTTCCAAGTCCGCAACCTTGAGTTTCTGCTGCAAGAAGATCGAAGCCTGCTGGTCCGACGACTTGATGATACGGGCGACGAAAACGTGGTAAGGCGGAGATGAAGAGGGGTGAAGAAGCGACAAAAAGTTGATGGGCTGAATATACGGGGGTACGCGTTAGTCGACAATCTCTACGAGTGAAAAAATGGCGTGCCTCGTGGGAATGCGCAGCCCCAGACCCTTGACGTGCAAAGGTGTTTTGAGAGGGGGACGTCCTCAAAGAGTCCTCGCCTGGTAAGCCAATCGAAAAATCACTCGTAGGTCTTTCTTCCGCCCTCCGCCAGTCTGGGATCTGTTGCTGATGACGCCAAGTGGCAGACGAGATGTTAGACAGATCCGGTCGGCGGACAAGCTGGGGGAAAGCGCTGTCATACAAGGGTTGGGTACCAAGCGCGGGAGAGGCGTTCTCCAGGTATTGATCAAAGAACGGAAAACCACCCGAAGGCAGTGCACACGATGCTGGAGGCTCCAACAGACGCGACTGCGGAATATTAACGGCAGACAAAAAGTCGCGCGCCTTCAGGGGAGAGCCGGGATCAAACAAAAGAGAGGACGGGGATATATTTGAACACACGGACGGTGCCTCGTGCGGAGGCGTAATTTTCAAGTCAAACGTCGTCTTTGCAGGCGACAAATCTGTCGGCGTCAGCAGCGCAGACGTCGTCGAGCTGGGAGACACGTCGGGAGAGCCCGACAAGTTCCCGGACTCGCTTCCCAAGGTGCGCACAGGCTGTTGTGCGCACGGCGCGGGAGAGTTGAGATTGAGCGCACGCAAGAGCTGCTCGACGTGCTGTACGACCACCGAGGTGAGTATATGCGCCTTAAAAATGAAGAATCAAACGTACATCGTCCTCCAGCTCTGGGCTCTGTCTTTTCCTACCGTCTCCGATGGCGCCAATGTCCCTTTTGCGGGGAGGACCGACGAGCCCGAGGGGGCCAAAGACGTCTTCGTTTCCATACATCGGATTGAAGCCTCGGAGTCCCCTCTGCGGACAAAAAGCTGTTTTTTCAGCATCACGGGAATGCGCATCCATGGCATTAGGCCATGTTGGATCCAACTGTGGCTGGGGAGCCCAGATGGAGGCAGCCGTCGTCCTGGACCTCGGGGGACTGTAATCGTCGGTGAAGGGAAGGAAGGACTGTGCGCTCGTGGTGGACTGCATGGCCGTTGCGAAGGGGGGATGGTGGGTGGGACGAAGAAAGAGGGAAGTCGCGACCGACAGGTCTTTTATATGGATTTTCGAGTGCGCGGACGGCCCGTCCGACGTGACGATCAGACAGTTCACATTCCTTTTTAGGGGAAGATTTGACCTAATTTGGAAGACTTCTTTGCACCGTCCAGCCCGCCCTGTCCGAGTATGACAGGCTCTGGTGTTCGATGTGTTCGACTATCAGATACTACTCACCAGACTAATCAGAGATGCACGCGTATCTATACGACGCCGTGCGATTCCGAGCGAGTTTGATGGGTTCGTTGGGTCTCGCAGAAGACGCTGGGCTTGAATGCCATTTTCGACTCTTCACAAATGTCACGATTGGGGCCTTGGGATCCGCGGTAGTCGAACGAACCATAAAGGATGAATGGTCGATTCGATATATACGTCGAGTGGTGCACACCAGAGGCAAGTGCCAAGTTCAAGAGCGAGTCGTCTTCAAAAAAGGGAGAAGACAAAGAGATATGGCGCGAAGTGGGGGATACGGCGTTCATTTTTGGATCAACGCCGTTTTACTCGACTTTGCGCAGTTCCATGAAACGCGACACAGACACTATCTAGGGTACGACCCAATGAAGACGATATAGACTAAATGGCGACAGGATAAGAGGGATGGCATGGGATCTAGCCCTCGAGATGGGAAAAGGACTCGCGGCCGAGAAACTGTTCGACGGGCTCACGCGGCACTAGGTACAACGGGTGGGACCGAAAACCGCGGGAAAGTGGAGGAAAAGACGACTTGAGCTGGGACACAAGGTGGCGATCTGGTAACACGAACGCGGCGATCAGCTGTCTGTACCTATCTGTGTTTCATACTCACACGAGGGGGTGGCGCATAAAACGGTTGGAGTCCTGGCGTCTATTGCATCGCATTGATAGTTTTGTTTCCCACCCGCCGGAACGCCAATTAGTAAGGACGAGTTTCAGTACGTCAATGGGCCTATTGGAGAACACTGGAGGGAGAGGGTACTGGCGGAAATTAACGCAATCCGGTTACCTGTGTCATCGAGGGTGAGGTGAGAGAAGAATAGGAAGAAATGAAGTGAAGAGTCGACATATGGAACGGACATTGCGAGAGAGAAGTGAAGACCGCTACCGACACATGCTGATCAAGTGGGAGTGGTCTCGACCGCGTTGGTGCACATGTTAGCCGGTCCGAGGACGAAGAGGTTCTCACGGGACGCCACAGAAGACGAGTTGTGGAGAGTTGCTGTGTCGCTGGGTCGGGTTTCACGATGGTGAGGAAGGGAGCATGGGGAGCACATGGAAATGCACAGCACAGAGAGATCTGGACAAGGACGGCGTTTATCGCTGTACCATTCGGGAAAGGGCGCAAGGTGGTGTCTGTGGCTGCCAATCAGCGTCCGGCGGGCATCGTCAGCGGCGATAGCACTCCGTTATATTACGTCATCACCTTTCTGGTAAAAAAAAGTGGCGTAATTCGCTACAAATTTGGACGAAAAAATCTGTACGTTTCGGGCGGGGAGCGAGTGCGGGAGCGGGCAATGGCAAGGAACAAGATCTTCCGTCACCTCGGCGTGATCGTTATTAGCTCTATATCAACCCTCTCTCCCACCCTCTCCTTCCCTCCTCCTCCTCCTCCCTCCCTCCTCCTCCATGTCCTCCCCCATCTTCCGTCTTCCACTCGAGCTTCTGGAGAAAATCGTCCTCGACCTGCACGACGAACCTACTGCTCCGCCATCCTCGCTTCTCCCGCTCCTCCTCACCTCGAGGCACTTTTACGATGCGCTCTGCTTCCGTTCGAACAACCATCTCTACGCCGCCATGTTTCGCGCGCGCTTCGACCACTCCGCACCGCTACGCCGTCTCGGCAAACTCGACGCACCCGACCTCGCCGTCCAACTCCGTGCCAACTGCAACGCCCTCCGCTGTCTCCGTCGTGCCAACATCTACGCAAAGGACGTCCTACACACCTTTTGGTCCTGCCTCTCTCTCCTACTCGAAAACGACGGAAAGAACCGCTGCCAGCTCGAAGCAGCCGGCCTCCCAGACTTTGTCGACCGCTTTGTCCGCGAACGCCTCTACGAACACACCGTCCACGGGTGGCCCATAGAGAACGGAATCAACTCCCTCGCGTTATGGCTGTTCTGGCTCACTTCCACTCAGGGTACGTTCCCTTCCCCTCTCTCTTCTCTCTCCTTCCCAACCCCTCGCTAGAGCGTCGCCGAGCCGAAACACCCGCGCAGCGCGCCCAGATGACAAGGCTCATCCTCCCGTTCGTCCTCATGCCCATTCGCGTAAGTCACCTTCCTCTCTCCCTCCTCTCGTCTTACCATCTTCCAGTACGCCGCATTCTTTGCTCCCCACACCCACTACACCCTACCTCTCCAACACAACCTGGAACAGCCTCCCCACTCCTTCCTCACCGCGCATGGTCCCTATCCACACTACCGCGACAGCTTTTCGTGCACCATGTCCCTCTACAACGTCAACGATTTCGAACTCGGTGTTCCCCTCGCTTCCATTGCCGCAAAGCTCATCTATTTCTCACATCGCGAAGTCCATCCCGTTGCCGTCCCTCCCCATCTCCCCAGAACTCGCGCCCATGCCCTCCAGCTCGGCCTCGGCATCGGCCCCACTCAAGAGGACGTCCAGGAACTCAATGACCACAAAATCGCCAAATTCATCCCGACATCATCCTGGGAGTGGTGGAACGACATCAAAGACTACGACAAGCTCACCTCAGAAGCTCGCTTAAAGGTCGCTCCCAGCGCGCGGTGGGACGACGACTGGAATCGCCTCGCAGACTGCAACTCGGTCTTTACTCCCGTCTCTCTCAAGCGCATGCACTACACACCTGGCCTTCTCACCGGTCTTTGGCAGGGCCGGATGCTGGTCTGTATCATTGACGCCTTCACTCGCGTACCTCTCATGTCACTTTCTTACCTAGTATCCCGACGACGGCCTCTACGGGAGCATCATGCAATTGCCTCACATGCCCACGTCTTTTAGCGAGCAGTCCGTCGGCCTCACTGCCGCACCCGTCTTTATGCGTCTTCGCGAATTTCACTGCATGGACGTAAAGCCGAACCAGCCCGCCTCATCAGGCGGGATTCAAAACGCATGGTTCCACGGCTCGACGCGACTCCAGGAGGAATCGGTGCGCACTTGAGCCGTCCCACTAGATGACGTTTGACTGAGCACATTTCGTAGCGCGGCTTAGTTATCTCGTGTCCAGAAAGGTCCTGCACGTACAACGAGTACGTCGTCGGCGGACCCGAGTTGCATGACGAGAGCAAGTGTCGTGGGTGCGAATATCGTGGAACGTCAGAGATGATCTTTCGCGAAGACGACATGCGCTTTCTTGCAGTGGTCGATGACGTTTTAGCAGACGAGCCTATGGAAGACGCCGAAGACGACGACGACGACGACGACGGAATGGATGACGATTCGAGCGATGCAGGTACGCCCCTTGAGAATGAGCTCGTCATCTCACGCAAGTGTGATGGGATTCTCGATGTTGTACTCATGGGCGAGGTGCGATCTTCCTTGTCTCCATGGGTTACCGCTCGTTCTCACCCGCGGTATCTGATCACCCAGACGGACCTTCGGCACGGACAAGCTTGGCATCACTACAAATTCTATGGTCGCGTCCGTGAATGGGATGGCCTCGTTGCGCTCGTCCGCGTTCCTGTGAGTTCAAGTTCCGTTCCCCGTTTCCGTAACAGGATAACAGGGGGATTCGCGACATGATCGTATCTAACATGCGTCGTATCAGACATTTCCCGCCAACGCAGCGCTCGGTATCTGGGTCTTTACTGGTTACGTCGTCGGCGGTCAAAACTTTGTCGGAAACTGGCGAACGACGGCGCACCCGGGCGAACCAGTGACTTTTGAAGCCGCGTTTGCCATGTCCAAGCGCGAATGACGCTCCGGTTCGCTTTTTTCCCCTCTTTTTTGGTTGTCTACTCCTTGTTTGCACCATGGACGGCGTCATATTCTTGCATCTTGTGTTGTCTTGATCTATGAATTTTTTTTTTGTATCGTACATAACAATACCCCGGCTACCCACACCGCATATTCCCCATCACGCGCATGTACACATTTGCCATAGATCTCATTTTTGTCGCATCTCTTTCTTTCTTTTTCTTTTTATTTCCATGCTATTTCTTGTTTCATATGCATCGACGTACTCGCTTGGTTTCGTCACCCCTGTGTTTTTATTCGCGGTTCAGGCTTTTGTAGATATGGATGGGTTCTATCTGTTTGTTCTTTTTCG
>JBBPTZ010000932.1:0-13463 GCA_038094315.1 Phylloporus cf. tubipes
ACTCTGGGTCATCAGAAACGATAAACACGGTTCCTTTGAGCAAATACAGGTTGTCGAATATGGTCCAGCCTTGGATATAGAAGTAGGTAGTGAATTGAGTGGCAAGAACAGGGCGGCGCACCAGGGACATGGGCAACTATGGTCGTTAATGGCACTTGCCTTGGTGACCAAGACACGCGCGTGCGCCAGAACTCTGACTCGGTGGTGGGGACGGGGATGTTCTGCTGGTCGGGTTCGGGACGGGGGTCGTGGTTTTGGATGTTTTCTGGCACTAAACGTGAAGCGTGTGAGTCTCGAATGCCGATGCCTGCTCTGGACATCAAGAATAGAGTAAGGAGTAAGAGGGCAAGAAGAAAGCATTCGCGTCTCGTTGGCGCTGAGGAAGGAGGTTTGACCATCCCGCTACGTAAGTAGGGTGCTAAAGTTCGTGCGCAAAAGTCCCTAGTGAAAATCGTGGCATAATATTGGCCAAATCAATGCAAATGTTGAGTGGTCAATTTTGAGCATGAGACTATATACCCAAATTGGGTGATATCATAATTTGCATGACAGCATGCAGTACAGCTGACTCCCTTGTAACTAGTGATGCCATGGCCCCTTCATGAAATTATGGGCTGGGCTCCAAGCCCTCCACCCCCAAAGACAGCCTGGCCTGGCTCAAAAGCCCAAGCTTGGGCCCAGGCTGTGGCTTGACATACAACATACAAAAAAGACATTATATGTATCTAATGGCAGCCATATCAAAGAGTGTCACAAGGCCTGGAACACTCTCCAGAAATCACAGCTGAGTGGTATTTGTTACGCTTGGCCCAGGTAGGGATGAGCATAGTCTTGTAAGACCTGAGGGACAAGGGACAAAGGGCAAGGAGGTTCTAGGGATTTCCTAGTAACAGACATTTGTTGTGATATGCAGGGAGATGTGGCAACCTCAAGGGCATTGAGGTATTTGCGGACAAAGGGGTGTTGCACAATGACAACAGTCAAAGCAACATAGAGACCAGTCAGAAGGTGGTCTAAGACTTAAAGGAGATGAGGCTTTAGCACAGCTAAAGGAACAGAACAGAGGGGCACTTGGATTCAGGTGGAAGTACAGGAAAAACAAGCATAGGGAACTAAAATACACAAGAGGCAGGTTTATATACAGGGAGAAAAGAGGATGACATAAGCGGAGAAGCAGAAGGTCATAGAACATTGTGGAATGTTCCTGACAAAGTGTTTGTGATGAAGAGATAAGGATAGCGAATAGAAGAAAGCTGGTTAGCATGCAAAGGGTTATTGGAAGATAGGAAAATAGGTATGTTGGTAACCAGCTAAAAGAGAAGAGCATCCAACACGTCACTGGTGTAGGCTAGGTGGTACAAAGGAAGAAGCATAGAAGGGAAAAAAAGGAATCATAACATTACCCCCTGGTTATGGTTGAAGTACCGACAAAGAACCTAATCAAGGTGACAGTTAACACTGCCAGGGGAGCCACAAATGTTGGTGCGAGCACCATCACTCCAGTCATTTTCATAGTCATTGTTACGCTTGACTTGGGTAGAGGCGAGCGTAGACTTGGGTACGAGCCGACATCAATGGGAGTGTACGCTAGACCAGACGCGGAGATGTCTAGAGGCGTTGGCCTGACTAGAAGAACTAGGATGAGGATGAGGCAGGAGGTCGAGGAGGTCGGCTAGGCGAATGACGAGACGGACTCATAGTAGGCAATCAACTTGGTGTATTCCCAAGTAGAAATAGCTTAGGTTACATGTGTGCGTGCAACCGGTATTTAAAGGGAAAGGGAATGCGCACGGACCAAGGATAAAAAGGGGAACTATCATCAAGATAGGAAAAGAACGTTGTGGAACAATGTAGAAGAATCATGACTAAGCCAAAGAGGAAAATGCTATAGGTAGGAAGGAAACGATGACTAGGAAGTGATGAGTAATATCGGCCGATGGGTGGGAAAGGGGTCATCGTAGAAGAAAAGGAAATAGTGTCCGTGAGGGGAAGGGAAAATAGGAGGGAATCGTAACAGTCATCGCATTTATAGAAGGGTGGTGATGGTGAGCACAAAGGAGGAACAGGAAGTGGGTGGCGACCTCTGGTAGAGATATGGGCTGAATGGCAGGGGTGAGCAGGGCCAGAAGACCAGATAGAAGTGGGAGAGGACTGGGGTGTGGATGGATGATGAAGAGGGCAATGTTGCTGGGGGTGACCTGGGACTTAGGCAAGACAAAAGGGGCATTGGTATACAGGGCAGTGAGGGCAAGTGTCATATGCCACTTTCTACAAGTCCAACTCCGGCCTCCGCTCCTCAACTCCACACCAACTCTGGTGTGATTTCTCCTATCCCCTGATCACCTGACCCTCGGACCATTCCTGTTCCTCTTTTGTACATCCTTGTCCTCACTTACTCCGTTAGTATTAGTCTCGCTTCTTGTTCCTTCCGATAGACCTGTGCTTCACACAGCTCTGGTACTCCGGTGTTTATATTCCTGTCTTACTCATTTCCTTGTTCCGTCTTACTAACATTTGTAATACTCCGGTAACCCTCCATTCCGGCTTATGAATCTGGTGCAACTCCATTTGTATATAAACTCTGTAATTCACACTGCAGCTACTCAGTTTGAATATCGATTTAACTACCTCCTGTTCTCCCGCACTTGAGTCTCCAGACTCTCCTCTCTGACCTCCGACTCCGAGGACTGCGAGTACAAGGGCGCAACACATAAGTCCTGTACCAAGAGTCCTCGCCCCTCTCTGACTTGCCCCGTACCCCTTGGCACCTCCGACACTCCGAAACTCTGGACTTCCCCAGGAGGATCCAAGTTTAACAGTGAGTATGGCTGAGGCAATGGCAGTTGAAGCAGGCTTTGTCGTAGTGAGGATGAGCAGTGGTTAATGCAACCATTCCATGGCCACCAGTGTAAATGGCTTTGGCACAGTCTAAGGCAATGATCTCAGCAGGGGTAAGCTTGGTGGAAGAGGCTGATGGAGTAGATGGTGGATAAGGAGTGTGTGTTAGGGCAAGGGGGCATTGGTGTTGAGTGGCAAGCTTGCAGACATATCTATCAATGTTGTGGAGGAACTCTCTGAATCCCATCTGGAATGCCAGGATGGCTAGATCACCCTGCAAGTTATCATGAAGGGTGAAGGCAAGTGTGTGGACCCAGTGAGGGACTGAGCAGTTGGAGGTGTTAGCCAGAGTGAACAAGTGTTCAACTTGGAGTTGAGCACAGTATAGGGCTAGGAGTGGGGAGCCCATATCCAGATGAGCATTGATAGGGATAGCCAGGTCTACGTCTGTGACGAAGTGATGAAGGTTGGCAATGTAGACGGTGTTGGAGAAATCATCATGAAGATGATGAGCATAGATGGGGACATCAACAGATGGAATGGGAGTGTTAAACTCAGATCCTCCTGGGGAAGTCCAGAGTTTCGGAGTGTCGGAGGTGCCGAGGGGTACGGGGCAAGTCAGAGAGGGGCGAGGACTCTTGGCACAGGACTTATGTGTTGCGCCCTTGTACTCGCAGTCCTCGGAGTCGGAGGTCAGAGAGGAGAGTCTTAGAGACTCAAGTGCGGGAGGACAGTAGGAAGTTAATTCAATATTCAAACTGAGTAGCTACAGTGCGAATTACAGAGTTTATATACAAATGGAGTTGCACCGGATTCATAAGCCGGAACGGAGGGTTACCAGAGTATTACAAATGTTAGTAAGACAGAACTAGGAATGAGTAAGACGGGAACATATATACCGGAGTACCGGAGCTGTGCGAAGCACAGGTCTATCGGGAGGAAACAAGAAGTGAAACTAATACAAATGGAGTAAGTAGAACAAGGATATACAAAAGAGGAACAGGAATGGTCTGAGGGTCAGGTGACCAGGGGATAGGGGAGATCACACCAGAGTTTGTGTGGAGTTGAGGGGTGGAGACTGGAGTTGGACTTTGTAAAAAGCGGCATATGACAGGGAGGAGGGATAGGTCCAGTGAGCATGGCCAGATGTGTGGGGGTAGGTTCTCTAGTGGGGAGTGGGGTGGAACCTCAACCGGGGAAGGCAGCGGTAGAGGAAGGTGCTATGGTAGAAAAGGAATCGAAGTCTAAGGTGTGAGTATTTAAAGAAGAGGGAGATGAGATAGATGACACATTGGTAGAAGACATTTGCTGAGTTTAATGTCAATGGATTGTGCAAGTATTGATGGTGGAAAAAGATGAAGAGGGCGAGGGGGCAAAGACAGAGGGGTGAAGGTTCTTATAATCTACTAAGGCAGACTTTGCATGTTTCAAATCCCTGTCATATGCCGCTTTTACAAGCCCAACTCCGGTCTCCACTCCTCAACTCCACACCAACTCCAGTGTGATTTCCCCTATCCTCTGGTCACCTGACCCTCGGACCATTTCCGTTACTCATATGTATATCCTTGATCTCACTTACTCCATTTGTACTAGTTCTGCCTCTTGTTCTTCTCCAGGAGCTGTGCAAAGCACAGCTCTGGTATTCCGGTACATCTCTTTTCCATCTTACTCAGTCTTTAGTTCTGTATTACCAATATTTCCAATACTCCAGTAATAGTCCATTCCAGCTTAGAAATCCGGTGTAACTCTGGAGTATATAAACCCTGTAAATTCATTGTAGATACTTCAGTTTGAATATCGATTTAACTACCTCCTGTCTTCCCGCACTTGAGTCTCTAAGACTCTCCTCTGACCTCTGACTCCGAGGACCGCAAGTACAAGGATGCAACACATAAGTCCTGTGCCAAGAGTCCTCGCCCCTCTCCAACTTGCCCCGTACCCTCAGTACCTCCAACCCTCTGAAACTCCGGACTTCCCCCCAGGAGGATCCAAGTTTAACAATCCCACTCAGGGATCCATGAGTCTTCTTCAGCCAAATATCCTTTCCATCAGATTAGGAACATGTGGGATGTTGGAGCTCTGTGGTGGCGTAAGATTTATTCTATCTCGTATTCTTTTTTGCCTTCTACAAGGTCAGGTGGTGGTGCCAAGAAGTTTGGGCCATGAACGGGGTTTTCATGATAGGTGTTACGATAGGCCTGGGTAGGGACTAGTGTAGTCTTGAAGGACCTGAGGACCAAGTGGGGACAAATGGGGCGAAGGGCAAAGTATACTAGGGGTTTCCTAGTGACCAGCGACTGTTGCAATACGCAGAGAGTCGGGGAACCTCAAGGGCATTGAGGCGACGAGGGACGAAGTGGTGTTGTGCAATGACGACGGTCGAAGCAACACAGAGGTCAATCAAAAGACGACCTAAGACTTAGAGAAGGCGAGGCCTTAGCACGGCTAAGGGAACAAGGCAAGAGGCGCTTGGATTCAGGTGGATGTACAAGAAAGACAAGTGTGAGAAGTAAAAGTACAGGAACAGCAGGTTTATATACCAAGAGGAAGGAAGATGACATAAGCGGGAAAAGGAAGGTCATGGAACATGATGGAATGTTCATGACAAAGCGTCTATGTTAAGAGATAAGTGGAGCGAATGGGAAGAGGCCGGTTAGCGTGCAAATGGCTATTGGAGGATAAGGGAAATGGGTATGGGAGTAACCGGCCAAAAGGGAATGAGCATCCTACGCGTCGCCATGATGAGCTAAGTAGTACACGAGGACAAGCGTAACAAGGAAGAAAAGAATGAATCGTAACAATAGGGTGATAACAAGGAAGCATGGAACATGGGGTGGATCTTCCATGTCTTTAGCAAGCAGAGTTGGTATGTGATGGGTGATAGTACCTTTGTTATTGTAAAGGGGCCCTCTCACTTGGGGGCAAACTTTGGGTTGGTGATGGAGCAGCAGAGATTTTTGGCTTCAAGCCAGACTTTGTCATCCAGAGAGAAGGAGGTGAAGCCTCTCTTAGAGCAGGAGGTCATGACCTGACAAGTGAGTTCATGTGTGGCGAGGGCTTCGTCATGAGTGGCAGTGAGGGATTTAAGGTGGGCTTTGACAGTGGGTAGAGGGAAGTCAGCTAAGATAGAAGGTAAAGCACGGGGTTCAAAGCCCATCATGAGGAAGAATGGCGATTTGCCAGTGATGGAGTGGGGGTGGTGATTATGGGCAAATTCTGCATAGGAGATCTTATCAACCCATGAGGCAGGGTTGCTTCTGCAGAAGATGCGGAGATAGGTTTCAACCTCTTGGTTGATGTGTTCGGTTTCCCCATTGCTTTGGAGGTGGTAGGCAGTGGAGAGGGAGAGATTGTAATTTAAGAGACAACCTAACTCTTTGGTGAAGGAGGAGGCAAACTGAGGGCCTCAGTCGGAGATAATCTTGTTATAAAGTCCAAAGTGGAGATAGACTTTGTGGAAAAAGAGGGATGCAACACCCTCAGCAGTAATGGTTTTCTTCGTGGGGCAAAGAATTACCCCCTTTGTAAGTTCATGATCAACCATGACCAGGAGAGAGTCAAAGCTAGAAAAGGTGGAGACAGGGAGGTCGGTAATAAGATTGCAGCTGATCTGTTGAAAGGGGCAGGAGGCAGCAGACTTGATAGGAGTGATGGGAGGAACAGTAGGGTGCATGTTGGCCTTAGCTTGTTGGCAATGGGCACAACCTTTGATATAATGTCGGACATAGGAGGCCAGGCCAGGCCACCAGAATTCAGCAGCAACAAGTTAGTGGGTCTTGAGATATCCGGGGTGACCAGCAGTCTCGTGGTCATGACAACACTGTAAAATAGAGCGATGAAGGGTGTCATCAGGGGAAACATAGATGTGGTTGCAATAAAGGAGGACTCCATCATGGAGTTGCCAATCAGCAAGACAGGAGTGGAAGGCAGGGGATATATGGCCATTGATGGCCTGCAGGGCCTGGAGGACAAGGGGGTCGTCCTTTGAGGACGATTGGATGTGGTATGCCATGGTGGTGTCGATGAGGTTAACAAAGAGTGAGGGGGGAAGAAGAGTAACACCTGAGTTGTTATTGTTGGGTGGAGAAAGATCTGGGCAATGGGAGAGTGCATCCAGGGCACCGAGGAGTTTACCAGGAATGTGGATCATCTTTAGATTGAAGTTGGCAAGGTCGAGGAGCCAATGTGCCTGGCATTGGTTGAGTTCCTGGGGTTTGCAGAAATATGTCAGGTTCTTGTGATTTGTAAAAACCTGTACAGGGAATGGGGAGCTGTGGAGGTAGTGGCACCAGGATTTAAGGGCATGGATGACTGCAAGGAGTTCATGATCATAGATATCATAGTTTCATTCAGCTTGAGCAAACGACTGGAAGAGGTAGGAGCAGGGGTGCCAATCACCATTAGCGTCAGTTTGGAGGAGGACAGTACTGGAAGTGAACTTCGAGGTGTTGGTGGCAATGGTGAAGGGTCATGTGATGTCAGGGAGGTGGAGGACAGGTTGAAAGAGGAATAGACATTTGAGTGTGTCAAATGATGCTTCGCATGTGGAGGACCACTTCCAAGGAGCATTCTTCTTGGTGAGGTTAATGAGGGGATGAGTAATGGTGGAGTAGTTGGGGATGAACCAACAATAAAAATTGGCAAAGCCAAGGAAGGAGCGAGTTTCCTTGACCATCAATGGGGTAGGCCAGGAGGCAATGCCATCAAGCTTAACGGGGTTCATAGCAATGAGACTGGGTTTGACAACCATGCCAAGGTATTCAACTTCCTTGACAGTAAACTGGCATTTCTCCAGTTTGAGATGCAGGTCAAGTTCCTGCATACATTGGAGGATGTGTTTAGTATGCTCCTTGTGGGCCTTGGCGTCAGGGGAGTAGATCAAGAGGTCATTCATATAGATGACAAGTCAACCTTTGGTGATCATATCATGGAAGGAGTCGTTCATAAAATGTTGGAACATGAGGGGCGAGTTGGTCAGGCCAAAGAACATTACGTTTGGTTTGAAGAGGCCCTTGTGGGTAATGAAGGTGGCCTTCCATTGGTCACTGTCTTTGATGCGGACATTGTTGTAGCCCCATCATACATCAAATTTGATAAAGACCTTGGCGTCTTTGAGCTTGTCAACAAGATTGGAGATCAAGGGTAAGGGGTAGGCATCATGGATGGTATGTTGGTTGACATAGCAGTAGTTTTGGCAGGGGCAAAGTTTCCCATCCTTCTTTTTTACAAAGAAGAATGATGAGGCTTGGGGTGAGTTTGACGAGCTAATCTTGCCAGTGTTGAGGTTTTCCTGGAGGAAGTCCTATGTAGCTTTGTGTTCATCAGGTGTAAGGGGGTAGAGTTTCCCAACCTTTGGAACAAAGAACTCATTGAGATTTATGGCATGATCATATGGACGAGATGGGGGAAGATGGTCAGCAGTTTTTTTGGAGAACATGTTGGCGAATTGAGTGTATTTAGGGGGAAGGATGGCTTTAGGTTTAGCTTTTTTGGTGGCAATGGTGAGTTCAGTGGCTGTGGTGAGATGCACTACTATAGTATTAGGGATATACCAGAAGTTGCCACGGATTATCCAGTTCATGATATATGTGTCATTGGTTTTGACACAGTATTGATCCTGGGTTTCATAGTCAAGGTAATTAAAGAGCTGAGCATCAGCAGTGGTGGTCACATTGACATGTTGTAGTGGTGCCACAGGTGGGACAAAGTGGGAGTCATGGCAATGGAGGTCGGCAGTGTGGAAAAGGTAAAAATCTTTTGACTGGTTGGTGGATTCAGGGATAGAGAGGGTCTGCTTGGACCAGTCAATGATTGGTGATGTGGCTCATAGCCAGGGTGAGCCCAGGATGATGTTGTTGGATCTGTAAAAAATAACATGGAAAAGCCTCTGATGGATGAGGCCTTCCATGTTAACAAAGAGAGAGGTGGTGAACTTGATTCCACCAGAGTGGTTAATGGTACCATCTATGTTGCGAACGGGAGGGGGTTTGTCAAGCTGGGTGGTTGGGAGATGATGTTTGCAAATGAACTGCCAGTTGAGGCAGTTGATGTCTGCATCTGAGTCAATCAGGGCATGGGTGTCGATGGTTTTAAGCATGTGCAAAGGTTCTATGAGTTGAATGGGGATTTGCATAGATTTTGCAGCAATGGATACTAATACATGATCATGCTTAGGGGAAGGAGGTACTTGTGTTGGTCAAGGCTCCTGTTTTAAAAACCTGACGAGGGGGTGGAAAAAGAGACTTGATGAATGACATCCTTGTTGTCGTCATCCTTCAACTCTGGAAGGTCTTCTTTGATCTCAACTACTTGCGCCTTGGCCATAGGTTTGGAGGGTGAGGTAAACACAGGGCAGGTTGCACTAGAATGTCCTGCCTTGCAGCATTGAAAGCAGAGCTTTTTCTTGATGCATCATTTACGTTCTTTAGGGGTAAGTTTGGCAACACGCACTATGTCGACATCCATGGCATTAGAGTCTTTGTCCAGTTGAGAGCAACTAGAGGGGGTAAGGGATTGGTAGTTTTGACAGAATGGGTTGATGTGACACTTAGTGATCTCGCTAGCGCAATCCCATTGGGTAAGGAAGATGACGGCCTTCTTGTACCACTCATCAATTTTGTCAGGGGAAGTGTCCATGGAAAAGATCCACTTCATCAAGTGGTCAGGGATTCCGGCAGAGTAGAAGCCTATGAGGACGTTTTGATCAATGATACCTGAGAGGGCTATGTGGTTTTGGAACTGAGCGTTATACTCAGTGATGGTAGGGGAGTATATGCCTTTCCTGTAGATCATGCATGTGGTGGTAAGCCAGGCGATGGCAGTGTTAATGAGGTCATGGTGTTTGAAGCTTGCATTGAACTTCTTGATGTATTCAGTGAAAGTACCAAAGGAAATGGCAGCACCAGTGATACAATTCTGGCAGAACGTAGTAGCCCAGGTGAGGGTGGAACCTTTGATCATATAAGAGAGGGCAAAGGTGACCATTTTAGCATCCAAGTCATAGATGGCCTTGTTGACTTCCAGGTAGAACTGGACAGATTGGAGCCATTGAGTGGCGGTAGCGAAGTCTCCATTGAAGTAAGAAGAAGTGCCTAGATGAAGTTTGGTGGGTTTAGATGAGGACATGGCAGGGGATGGTGGGCAAGTGAAGAGCTGGAATAGGTTACCAGTCTGAGCGATGGGTGTCAGTGACGGTGGGGTGGGAGAACAAGGTAGGTTCAAGTGACCTAAGCTATGGGCAAGGTTCTAAAAGAGCTCACACAAGATGGTTTGCTCTTCCTGGGTAGGGAGTTCTTCATCAGAAGATGTTGATGGTGATGTGGGGGACAAGTGTTCAGAGATGGTGGGTTCAGAGTTTTCGGAGGGGTACCATGAAGGGATTCTCCAATGGTTGAGGTGCAAGGGTAAACAAGAAATGGTGGACTATATGGCAATAGCCATGAAGAAAAGACACTTGTCTTATGTTATGCTTGGCCTGGGTAGGGACGAGCATAGTCTTGTAAGACCTGAGGGACAAAGGACAAGGAGGTCCTAGGGATTTCCTAGTGATGGATGTCTGTTGCAATATGCAGAAAGACATGGCAACCTCAAGGGCATTGAGGCATTCGAGGATGAAGGGGTGTTGCACAACAATGACAGTCGAAGCAATACAGAGACCAGTCAGAAGGTGGTTTAAGACTTAGAGGAGATGAAGCTTTAGCACAGCTAAAGGAACAGGACAGAGGGGCACTTGGATTCAGGTGGAAGTACAAGAAAGACAAGCATAGGGAACTAAAATACATGAGAGGCAGGTTTATATACAGGGAGAAAAGAGGATGACATAAGCGGAGAAGTGGAAGGTCATAGAACATTATGGAATGTTCCTGACAAGTGTCTATAATGAAGAGATAAGGATAGCAAATAAAAGGAAGCCGGTTAGTGTGCAAATGGCTATTGGAAGATAGGGAAACAGGTATGTTGGTAACCAGCTGAAAAAGAAGAGCATCCAACATGTCACTGGTGTAGGCTAGGTGGTACAAAGAAAGAAGCATAGAAGGGAAAGAAAGGAATCATAACAGGCAGTGTCAACTGCCATCTTGACTAGGTTCTCCATCAGTATTTCAACCATAACCAGGGGGTAATGTTATGGTTCCTTTCTTTTCCCTTTATGCTTGTCCCTTTGTACACTACTTAGCCCATCCCAGCAACACATTGGATGCTTATCTCTTTTAGCCAATTACTACGATACCAGACTACCCTTATCGTCCTATAGCCATTTGCATGGTAATCGGCTTCTTCCCATTTTCTCTCCTTATCTTTTATCCTAGATGCTTTGTCACAAACATTCCACCACATTCCATGATCTTCCACTTCTTGCTTACAATATGTAATACCTCCATTTCCCTAGCATATAAACTCACTGCCTCAGTACCATAGCTTCTCATGCTTGTCTTTCTTGAGCTTCCACCTGAATTCAAGCCCCCTTTGTCCCCGTTTCTTAGCTGTGCTAAGGCCTTGCCTTGTCTTAGTCCTAAGCCTACTACTGAGTGGCTTCTGTGTTGCTTCAACTGTTGTTGTTGTGCAACACCCCTTGTTTTCATACACCTTGACACCCTCGGGGTTACCTTGCCTCCCTGCATATTGCAACAGACATTCATCACTAGGAAATCCCTAGGATCCTTCACCCTTCATCCCCTAGTACTTCAGGTCAATCAAGACTATGCTAGTCCCTACCTGGTGTAGGGATCCAGGGCTCCCTATGTATGAAATTGTATGTTCCCCCAGTTCCTAGGATCACTTACATCTACCCAACTCCACTTCCTACCCATCCAGTCCATCATGCTAACCATCCAATCCATCTGGTCACACCATCCGGTCCACCCGGATCCTACTATCCGGTCACAGGATACTTCATTGGCCATCCGGAACATCCACATCAGTCCATCCATGTCCTTTGTCTTCTGTTCATGCGCCTAGGCTCGCCAGTGAGTGCTTCCCTACTATCTTTTTCTTAACTCCTGTTATACCATGCTCACACTGCTACTCAAAATGAGCTTACACCCTTCGCAATTACTATACTCCCCCTTATCCTTGATGTTTCATCAGTTGCTATGGACGACATTAGCATGTGCTACTTACTTAGAGTCTCGGGTATGCCCGGACTATAAAAGGGTGTCTTATGCATTTTGAAATGATCTTCTTTTCTCCCTTTTATGATGGTCCTAAGCCTTCTGGACTATCCTCTCTCTACCCAGCTCGTAGGCAAGAGATTCTACCAACAGCATTGACTTTGCATACGACTATCCATCCTAGTACTGGCCAGACCCCCATTGAAAAGTCCTACACTAGCCTCTAAAGCTTGAGGAGTGCACGGATGGCAGGTACAAGCTCACCCGGTTGGGGAATGACACCTAAGCACTATCCTTCTACCTTTGTTCTCTTCTGCTACCCTTGGGACGAACCTTTCGTGCCCTTCTACTTTAACCCTTGCTACTGACCAGGCCGGACGACCCTTCTTATCCACCCACAGGAACTAGGTGTTTTCTACACCAGGCCTATCATAACAGAGGGACAAAGGGAGATTCTTGATCTTTTGTTATGCAAAGCATATACAAAGGAATCCAGAATGTCAAGAGTTGTCAATGTTCAAACCAAAAGGGCAAAGAGGAGCAAGTGGTGTGCACAAGGGGGGAGCCTTGGCACTAGCAGAGCAACTCAAGAGTGCACAGATGCTCACAGAGGTCTGAGGAAATGAGATTGGAAAGTATGCTTGAATTGTGTAGATCAAGAATAATATACTGTACATGCAATGCAGGTATAAATACCAGAATCATATGTAAGTAATCAGAATGCGACAGAATCGCATTGAAGTACTGCAGAACATGTGACATCACTACTGGCAGTGTGAGATAGCAGGGATACAAGACTGTTGTGAGAGAGGTGGCTGAGGAGATAAGCTGTCCATGAGAGTAAGGGAAAAACCAGGGATAATACCAAAGGCCTCTTTCAGTAGTAGTGAAGGAAACAGCATGGGGTTAAGAAAGAAGAAAAAGATGCTATTGGTTCAGTGATACAATCAATAGGTAATATTCCCAGCTGGGCTCTGGGTCGAGATAGGAAAAAGAAAAGATAAATACAGACTGACAAACCAATACAACCATAACACAACCAGTCCTTATCAATGTGACAACCCAAAATGCAGTGCCACATCACCAGTCACTCACCACTGCAGTACCAATAGCCACCACCACCAACAACAACTACCTAGCACACCACCACCACCACTACAGCATGGGCATGAACCAGCCAGTGTGCACAACACCACATGACAACGACAAGGATGAGGGCAGGGTGTGGAACAGCAAGCATGAGCACAAGGGGTGGAAAGGTGTGTCCCCCTTCTTTTTTACCACCTGCCACTGTGGTGATGACAACAACAGCATGTCTGCACTGGCCTCACCACTGCAACAACAACAACAACACGACAGCACCACCACCACCACCACCACCACCACCACCACTGTGTCAAGAACAACAACATGTCTGCACCAACCCCACCACCATCACATTGACAACAATGCAACAGCAGCAGCACCACCACCACATTGACGATGACATGACAGTAGCAGTGGCAACTGCACCACCAC
>JBBPTZ010000933.1:0-13460 GCA_038094315.1 Phylloporus cf. tubipes
AGCGATGTATGTAACGTCACTAGTTGATGTATAGTTGATGATTCCCTGCAGGCCACATGGAGAGCTGTGATTGGAGGACGGAGAGTAGGTAGCCCATTCAAGACGCGACACTTCTCAGCTACACTCTGTAGAAGACCTACTGTGGCAACCACAGTAAAAAAAAACCGACGGTCAGGACCAGTCAGAAAGTTTTTAACCTTGATTTGAAACTCGCCGTAGACGTGCTGTCATAATTGAGCTAAAGGACCATACTCGAAAGCCTCGGATGAATAGCCTGCTAAAGTTCGACACCGGTCGCCTACGGGAGTTGGCGTTTCAAGGAATTCCATACGCTCTGACGACTGTTATCCATGCAGTAAAAGTTCACAGCTCTTCTTCTTGACGTAGCACGCCAAGCAAAGTTGCATGCGATCCCAACCTTCCAAAGCCGGAGCAATCCGGCGCTGAACCCACCACTTTCGTAACATTCCCTGACCCACTGGAGACAATAAAATTACAAGAACGAAGCGTTCTTCGAGGAAGAAATTTATGTAACGTTCGGATTCGTTTCAGTCGCCAAAATATCGTGTTGGGCGGACTCGCACGATTGTTTTTACTAGCCTCCTCGAGCGCATTCGAAAGCGGCGTGGCGAGTCACCGATCGGCGCTGCCAGTGGGCTGGTCCTGAATCCTGATCGTCGGATGTCAACAGCATCCGACGATCAATAATAAAGCCTTGGCTTGGACGGAACGTCGCGCATGCGATAACCGCGTTGACCTATTACGCGAATGGTCGCCGACCACACGCGTTCTTCACAGGAGCGGAGCGACGGAAGTGCCAAGACGACCTCGGCAAACCTCCCAAGAAGATCGAATGTCATTGGCGCCAAGAGTTATCGTCAAACATTTGCAAGGCGGTATTTTTAGTAACGTGATCGTTTGACAGCTCGTCTGTGAGTAATTGGGAGACCTGGTTGGACAATAGCAATTAGAAAAAGGAAAATAAAGGGTCGTTTCTCGCCAAAACCGAGCACGAGCTGCACCTCTGAGAACCTCGACTAACCCGGTTCCAACTCTACGGAGGCTGGCATGCCTCACTTTATTTTATTCTGTTTTTGCTTGTGGGAATGTGTTTATCAGTCGGTAAAAGCCAATCGGCCAATCATCTGTGTACAGCTCAGCAAGTCGCGAATAACATGGAGATAAAGATAACAGATGGGTAGGTATACCAGACGTCAGCGTGACCGTGGGGACGCAGGCGACTAAACGAGATAGCAAAACGACGACGTCCGAGCACAGAAACGCAATGATAGAAACACACACCTGGGTCACGATATTTCCACGACTTCAATGTCCCTATAGAAGCCGATCCTGCGCTCGATTCTCGACACGAGAATGTCGTGCTTGATTTCGCCACTGTGCTCTTGCTGGAGCAGTAGTGCATGGAATGATTGTCGGAGACGAGCAATCAGTCGCAACGCACGACTGTAGCCCGTCGATCGCAGTTGCCCATACAGCGCCGACCCAGCCTCGGTCTCTCGAGTCATCAGACCCGTACTCAACTTCAACCCCTTTACTTCCTCGACTGAAACCACCAAGTGGATCCACTCGATGAAGGAAAGCAATACGGATGGGTGCATAAACTGCTTCGCTAAATTTCTGCAAAGCATGGAGTGTGGCATGTCTTCTCTCAGGATCCCCACGGATCTGAAGAGTCCGCCTTGATTGCCTGGATGGACGATGTTCGACGTTGTCGCGTGCAGGAGAGAGACAATCTGCACCTTACCTACATGCTTTTTCGCTTCCTCCCACAACTGTAGCATCCTCCGTGCTCTGTCGAGTTGCCGAATTCGATAGGCCAAGAGTCAACGCTGTATGACTGCATCTTTTAGATTTTCGGTCCCCGTTACTTTATGTTCCACCTCTTCATGTACCCTGATACAATCTCGAATGGGTTGCTGAATTGAGGGTACGAGCTTGTCAATGGTCCATCCGGTGATCTTTAAAAAACAGGTTGATGCATGTGTTGACGGACACATAAAAAGATCCCTCACGAGCGGCATTAGTACGGGGCAACGACGCGGTCGAATGGGCCACACCAGCCAATAAGTGGTGCATCTGAGCCTGTTCGGCGTGAATCAGCCCTGACAACTGGACCCTACGATCTTACGCGGACTGACCATTGACGATATTAATCAAGTCGCCTACTCGCTAGACGTCGCCTTGCGATTTTCAGATTCAAGTAAAATAGTGGCCTGCGAAAAGCAAATGGTTTCGCAAGACGATTGTTTCGTGTCACGAGAGTCTCGCTGACTACGAGATCAAATGCGCGGAGATCGCGGTCGTGTTCCCCATGGCAGGGCCGGGCCATGGTCCCGACAGACTGCCATGCGATAGTCAACCAGACGAAACAGAAACTCGGAGATGAGCACATACCTCTTTAGCATCATTGATGGCCACGACGCAGTAAGTTCCTAACCGTGCGCCGTTTTCCTGAACAACCTCGGTAGTAACCTTTGGTGTCGTCGTTTAGAGAGAATCGGACTATGGTGTATCGTGCTGGCTAGACTCCGAGCTAGTCGCCAGTGGTCCAAATACTCCATGTGAACACATAATTTTCATACCCACCCGCTGTGAATTTCGTCGAGTGCCAGCAGGGTGAGATGCGATCGTACCGTGGTACGCACGGTGCATCCTGAAGATGGCATGCCATTGGTGATGGTGTCGGACCTCGGAACTTTTGACGCCCAAATTATTTCTTGGGTCCGCATATTTTTCACGAGGTTCGGACTACCACCATTACACACAGACCTACCCGGCGATAGCACAGCAGCGTTGATTTGTTTCCAAGTACGGATTGGTTCGCCAACTCCGTCACAATGATCGTTGATTCTATACTGACATTGATTTCGGGCGCATTTCTGGACAACCAGTGGCAGTCATCACGGCGGGCACTTCAATGAACAATACTACTACGTACATCCGACGTTTCCGGTCGACCAGTGCAGCAGTGCTTCCGACTCACTGACCATGGCGTATGGCAGGTGGGCAATTGGGTCCAAACTTGGTTGGAGTTGGCCAAGGGCTCATCTCATGGCGACATACTCGTTTAATCTTGTCGATGAATCAACCATTAGGCCGCTTCCGTTTCATAACGCGTCTTTTTACTGTTTCCGGACTTGTACTCTGGGCGGCGGTACAACTACGGGAACTGCCCACGAAATGGCACGTGACAGAAATCCGTGGGGCACCGTCAGCGTCCGCGCGGCCTTCCGTATTACAGCCGTTACTACTCGACAGTTCGCACCTGTCACTGGGAAATCTCAGTACTTCAGTCCAAGCCTCTCCGCTGCGAACTGTGGATTGGTAGGCGGCAGTTGGAGGAGAAAAGTTCGCACTAATCATCTGCGGCCTGTGTCCGTACTCACTATCTGTCGGCTTCTAGATAGTCCAGCAATGCTACAGATCAATGCTCACGATGAAATAAACGTCGTTTTCTTCTCCGGGGATGGAAAGGAACTATTTAGCGGCGGCGATGAAGGGATGCTACGCCGATGGCGAGTGGATGACGGAGCCGAAGTTTCCCAACCTATTAAAATTCAAGGCGCACAAATTTACTCGGCGGCGCTATCCCCAGATGGAAAATGGCTGGTCTGTGGGCTCAGGCGCTTGAACGCGAGGGACGGAAAGACGAACGTGAGGGTGTACGATGTGCGGACCAATAAGCAAGTCCTCAACATCAATGGTCACTCAGACGCTGTCTTCTCAGTCGACGTCTCACCCGACTCGACGAAGATTGCGTCGGGCTCCGCTGAAAAGTCCGCGTACATCTGGAACCTGAAGACGGGGGAGAAGCTCGTTGGTCCACTTCAGCACGAAGGTTGGGTCGTCGCTGTGCGCTTCTCTCCAAATGGCGAACGCCTCGCCACTGCTGCCGCCGAATACCAAGGCCCGAAATCGATTCGAATTTTCGACAGCAAAAATGGACAACGATTGATGGATATCCCATGCAGGATGTCCGATTGCATTGCAGCGTCGCTTGCCTGGGTTACTGGTGGTCACCGGCTTTATGTTGGGTCATATGGTGTATTCAGGCTTTTCGATACGACCTCTGGAAAGCAACTCGGTGAATGGGCTGCTACTGGTGGTGGCCGATCCTTTTCGATCGTCTTATCGCGCCGTCAGACGTTTGCTGCCGTCGCAGCGTTCAAGACGCTGTCTTTTTGGAATCTTGCCACTCATACGCAAATCGGGAGTGCTATCGACCACGGAAGCTCAATCTGGTTTATTGCGCTCTCCCCCGATGACGAATTGATTGCGATTGGTGACAAGGACGGAAAGGTCACCATTCGTAATCTCCACGATATCCTTCCCTTCTCGTACTTTCGAGCAGATGTGAGTGACGAAACTTGGTATTGGTGCTGTTTCTAACTGGTCTTTGTTTACTTGTTTCCTCCCCTCCCACGTGAGTATGCTCAAGTACTGGTCATTCGCTTGTGTTGATTTTCATTCCCTTTGCAGTATCTTAACAGATATGTTTAAATGATGGGTCTTTCACCTCCCTCTCTGAGACGGCTACCTTATCCACAACCACCACTCTTCCTTTTATGCATATCAATGATGCAGTGTGCGACTCGTGGAAACAGGGCAACTTGACTCGCGCCGAAGAACTCTTGACTGAGCATATCGCACGTCCTTCAAATTCGGTCAACCACGCACATGCACTCGCCAACCGGGCACTCGTACGAACACGATCGGGGGATCGGGACATGGCCATCGAAGACGCTAAAAGGGTAAGTCGGAGTTAGCCGGTCGCCTTGTTAGTACACAATGTTGACTCTTGCACACCAGTCTATCGGGACCCGGCGATCTGTGATTGGTTATACTGCACTCGCCTTGGCCAGGCTGCGGAATGGAGAACAAGACTCTGCTTTGCGAGCATTTGACCTCGTATTCAGTGACGGCCTCGCGACTGAGCATAATCAGCTGTTATTGATCAGGGTATGTGTTAGTTACCCTCGTTCCTGCTCGTGCCGATCTGTTTCCTTAGGCGATCATCTTGTTTGAATCTGGAAAACGGGACGACGCTATCTCTCGCGTAGACGACTTGATCGCGATTGTCGATGATAAGTCAGTATACATCGCTGTTCGGGTACGTAGACGACGAGATGTCCAGCGGTCAATTGATCAGGTATTGTACAGGCTCAAATGCTCCTGCTGCTTACAAGTACGGTGTTGAAAGAAGGAAACCACCTCCGGGCCACGGAATTGCTCAGGCGGGCACAGGAAACTATCACACCTCTAAATGATCCTCATCTGGTCGTCATCTCACTCGTGAGTCATTCCTTTTTTTTGGTTCATTGGCATGCGCATCGCTCTGACCTTGTTTGTCAGATCTTCGGATGGGACTTTGACGAGCTTGCGCCGACAATTCAGCACCATATGGAAGAGTGCATCAAGGTACACGAAGAAATAGGTGACAAGGCGATGAAGTCCGAAAACTTCGAAGATGCGATCATTCAGTATTCTGCTGCATTGTCTCTCGGGCCGTCGAATCGGGCGGCTCTTCTTATCAAACGGAGTAAAGCACTTGGAATGTCAAAGATGTGGGCAGTCGCATTGGAAGATGCGGACGAGGTACGGATTGTTTCTTCTGTGTGTGTAACAACTACGAACTTGGTCGACACAGGCAATAAGGGGGGACCCTTCGAATCCGTGGGGATACGAGAGAAGACATGCTGCATTGCATGCCATGCAGGAATTTGGCGAAGCGTTCGATGCGTTTACCCATATGCTTTCTCTCATCGAGCAGTCTCCTGACCAAGACATTCGCCGTAAGTGTGGTCTTGCACCGTGAGGACCACGAGTTCACTCGATTGTAGGTCTAGGAAAAAAATACGTGCCACTCTCCAAGTCAGAGGCCGCGATTGATATCGTCGTCCGCGAGGTCTCCAAGATATGTCCACTCGTGCTGATCGATGTGCAAAGTGGCCGTCTTTGTGATGGGAAGGAGCGGATGCGTACATTCAAGTCCGAGTCCGAGTTTAAGGAACTCGTTTCGTCTATGACGGAGGCGTTGGACGACGCGCGCATCACACAGACCGTGGCAAAATATTTCCAATACGTCATGTTCTCTCATGTCTGGCAAGGCGAAGAGCCTTCGTACCAGGACGTCAACGCGGTCGAGTCAGTTTGGAATCTGGATCCGTCGCCTCTGAATGAAAAACTGAAAGGCTTCTGCAATGTGGTTCGTACAGATGGGTATCGGTGGGCATGGAGCGATACGTGTTGCATTGACAAGATGATCAGCACGGTATTGCACCAGTCGCTGATGATGATGTACAAGTGGTACGAGGCATCCGCGGCCACGCTCGTCCTTCTCACAACCGCAAACTCTCCGTCGATGCTCGGTGCACTCACGGATAGTGTTTGGATGACGCGTGCTTGGACTGCACAAGAGGTTCTCGCGGCCAAGGTGGTGCGGTTCTATGATCGGAACTGGAAACCCTACCTTGGTGATACTCGCACGAACCACAAGGAGTCGCCAGAGATCATGCAGGAGCTTGCGAGGGCCATCGGTATCCCTGCACAAACGATTGCGGCTTTCAGCCCTGACCATCTCAGTGTTCGAGAGAAGCTACGGGTTGCCTCGACACGCAACGCGACGCTGGAAGAAGATGTGGCTTATTCGTTGATCGGTCTTTTCAAGAGCGATATCCAGCCACGCTATGGAGAAGGAGATGCGGCGTTGGGTCACCTTCTAGAGGAGATCGTGTCGCGTTCTGGCGAGGTGACAGTGCTTGCGTGGACTGGCCGATCGTCGTCATACAACAGCTGCCTCCCTGCGACCCTCGCAGTATACAGTCGACCTCCGGGAACATGTACTGCCATTGACGCCGCAGGAATGGCTGAGCGTGTCGAGGAATTGAGAAATTCACTATTCGGGTCAAGCGCGATTCCAATTTACGATCGGATTACCCGTCTACCTCCAGCGCGCTTCGCTAATCGGCGACTTTATCTGCCATGCATCGTCTTTGGAGTGAAGAAGCTTGGTGTGCATGTGTTGGGAAGCACTCAAGGGGGTCGTTACCGTGCTCGGGTACCAGGGATTGGCTACGTGGGATTCCAGACCTCAGACAAGCTCTCGTTGAGTGAGCCACGGAAGCTGGTTTTGGTACACCCCTGGATTCGCGAACTGCGCGACCCGCTCGATGGATTTGTTTGGGGAAGTACAGAAGATGACGAGGACGACTCTGATCGAGAGACCGAGGCTGTGTCTGCGCCGAGTTCGCCACTACAAGCGGCACCTTCTCCCCCGATGGACGATCTTACGCGGGCGTTGCGACTGATCGCGCGTCTACAAGAGCCATTCCATGTGCTGTTACTTGAACAACAACCCGGTGGCGAGTTCAAGCGTGTCGCTGCGGAGCACGAGATCGTCGTGTCGGGAATCGACCGAAAGATCGACTTTTCCAAGGACGTTCGTGCGGATGTCGTGGAGATATCGTGATGTGGTGTATGTGTACGTCTTGTTTTTCATTGTCTTTTTGCTTTCGTGTCGTTTGATCACTCTTGGAAATGAGGTTGTATCATACATACCCTCCTGCACATCGCAATCTCTCACATGTATTCTCATTCTCATTCGTCTCTTGGTGCAATTCACGGATTCATGTATTTATATCTGCTTGTTAGAAACGTACGATCTATAGGATTTTTCAATGTCACTCGTCGTGTGCTTCAGTCGATAATTGAATCGATGTTCCTACCTCCACTTTCCTCCTTGACTCGAGTGCCGAGGGCGACGCACGTTCGTCTACTCTCGAGCCAGTTGGCCCAGAAACCATAGCACATCCAGATATACACACGGTATCGCCACAATGAAACAAGCTGATTCTCGTAGATCCAGAGCACAAGCATGAATAGAATGAAGAAAAAATGACTGAGAGAGAATACACCTGATAGCAGCGTGATCATCTACAAACTGCGACCGTGGTGTAGCTTCAGTTTCAAGAACAACGCAATGGGACACGGTCGAAAAGAACAAAACGAGGGCAACGAGACATGACAACAACCGATGACACCAAGAAACGAAATCATACTCGTACACAAAACGTCCACCCCACAATCACAAGATCTCCACCACGTCTGCACACATATCCTTTGAGAAGTTGATCTTGCGTTCGATCCCCGGCACGACAATGTCGTGCTCCGCAGCAACGCGCTTGAACTCCCCATTGGGCTGTTGCTGCAGTAACAGCGCATGGAAGGGCAGCTGCAGACGCGCGACCAGTCGCAACGCACGGGTGTGGTCGTCCATCGTGTTCGTCGGCGTGGCTTCCAACGGCGAACTCGCCCGCTCGGACCCGCTCTCGGATTCGTCGTCAGATTCCTTCTCCTCTTCTTCGTCCTCGGAATCCTCTGCGCTTCCCCAGGAAAACCCGTCGAACGGACCACGCAACTCGCGAATCCAGGGGTGCACGAGAATGAGCTTGCGTGGCTCCGTCAACGAGAGCCTGTCCGATGTCTGGAACTCCACATAGCCGAGCCCCGACACACGTGCACGGTAGCGGTTCCCTTCGGTGCTTCCCGAATCCTGTATGCCGAGCTTTTTGACACCGAAGATGATGCACGGGAGATTGAGTCGCCTGTTGGCGAAACGCGCGGGAGGTAGACGGGTGATCCAATCGTGGACCAAAATCGCATCCGTCTGAGACATGGTCGTTTTCAACGTCTCGACGCGCTTGTCCAGTTCTGCATCGTCGATGGCGGTAGTGGTGCACGACGGTTGGTTATACACTGAAAGAGAGGCAGGGAGGCAGGTGTTGTACGACGACGATCGGCCGGTCCATGCAAGAACCGTCACCTCGCTCCCACGAGCCACGATCTCTTCCAAAAGGTGGCCCAGCGCGGCGTCTCCTTCTCCATAGCTTGGTCTGATATCGCTTTTGAAGATACCAATCAGCGAATACGCTATGTCTTCTTTCATCGTCGCGCTGCGCGTCGAGGCAACTCGTAGCTTCTCCCGGGCACTGAGATCGTCGGGGTTGAACGCTGCGATCATATTCTCAGGGATGCCAATCGCCTTTGCAAGCTCCTGCATGATCTCTGGCGACTCCTTGTGGTTCGTGCGAGTATTACCTAGGTATGGTTTCCAGTTGCGATCGTAGAACCGCACCACCTTGGCCGCGAGAACCTCTTGTGCAGTCCAAGCACGCGTCATCCAAAGACTATCCGTGAGTGCACCAAGCATCGACGGAGAGTCTGCTGTCGTGATGTGGACTAGCGTTGCTGCAGATGCCTCGTACCACTTGTACATCATCATCAGCGATTGGTCCAATATCGTGCTGATCGTCCTGTCAATGCAACACGTATCGCTCCACGCCCATCGAAATCCGTCCGCACGAACCACCTTGCAGAAGCTTTTCAGCTTTTCGTTCAGAGGCGACGAGTTCAGGTTCCAGACTGACTCGACCGCGTTGACGTCCTGGTACAAAGGCTCTTTGCCCTGCCAGACGTGAGATAACATGACGTATTGGAAATATTCAGTCACGGTTTGCATGATGCGCGTCTCGTCCAAAGCTTCCGTCATGGAGGAGACGAGTTCCTTGAACTTGGAGTCGGATTTGAACGTACGAACCCGCTCCTGCACATCGCACAGACGACCACTTTGCACGTCGATCATCACGAATGGACATATCTTGAAGACCCCGCGAGCGATGTTATCGATCGCAGCCTCGGACTTGGATGGGGAAATATATTTTTTGGCCAGTCCTAACAACCTGGTGAACTCTTGATCCCGACGACGTGACTCAACTTACGACGGACGTCTTGGTCAGGAGACTGCTCGATGATCGAAAGCATACGGGTAAACGCATCAGCCGCATCGCCAAATTTCTGCGTGGCATGCAGTGCAGCGTGTCTTCTCTCGTATCCCCAAGGGTTTGAAGGGTCTGCCTTGATCGCCTATGTCGACCAAGTTCACATTTGTCACCTACACAGGAAAGACGATCCGTACCTCGTCCGCATCCTCCAACGCGACTGTCCACATCTTCGACTTTCCATATGCTTTGCTCCGTTTGACAATAAGAGCCGCCCGATTCGACGGGCCGAGCGACAATGCTGCAGAATATTGACTGACCGCATCCTCCGGATATCTAGTCTTCATTGCCTTATCACCGATTTCTTCATGTACCTTGATGCACTGTTCCGTATGGTGTTGGATCGCTGGTACGAGCTCGTCAAAGTCCCATCCAAAGATCTTTCAAACAGAGTTTATACCCGTGTAGATTCGCCAAAGGAATCACTCACCAGAGAGATGACAACCAGATGAGGAGCCATTCGAGGTGCGGGAGTTCGCTGTGCCCGCTTGAGCAATTCTATAGCTCGTAGGTGGTCCCCTTCTTTCAATGCCACACTTGCAAATAGCACGCACATCTGTGTCTGTACGACTCCAGATTACTTACCCCCGAATACCATAAATCCTACGGTGTTACGTACCAGAACAGCAACGTACACCGACTTATCATCGACCATCGTGATCAAGTTGTCTACACGCGAGATCGCGTCATCCCGTTTTCCGGATTCAAATAAGATGATTGCCTGGGGAAAAAATGGATGAGCATAAACAAGTGTGAGGGTTACTGGCTCATACCTTGATCAATAACAATTGATTATGCTCGGTCGCCAAGCCGTCGCTGAATACGAGGTCAAATGCACTCAGAACCGAGTCATGTTCTCCATTGCGGAGCCGAGCCATGGCGAGCGCGATAAAACCAACTGCGGATCGCTGAATTCCAATGGACTGGTGGGTGATACTCAGCGTGATGCATCAAACAAATAGATCAGAGAAATTACCCTTTGGGCATCTTCGATGGCACCCCGATTCCCCGACCGCGTTCGTACGAGTGCCCGGTTAGCGAGTGCATATGCGTGATTGACCGATCTCGAGATGTCTTCTGTCAAGAGTTCTTCGACGCGAGTCAAATTGCCCTTCTTCCACGATTTGCATACCACATCATTGATATGCATAAACGGGATAGTAGTGGTGGTAGTAGTAGTGGATGAAATAGTCGTCTCAGAGAGGGACGGCGAGATTGTACGTCGATCGTTCGAACGTGTCTTTTAAGATACTGTGAAACGAGTGAAAATCAATACAAGCGATTGGTCAACGCGCTGGGCAAACTCACATGAGGGGGAGAAGGAGAAAACAAAAGACTAGTCAAATGCAGCACCAATAACAAGTTTCGTCACTTACATCTGCCAGGTATGAGAGGGGAAGGAGGTCGCAAAGATTACGAATGATGACTTTTCCGTCCTTGTCACCAATCGCAATTAATTTATCGTCGGGGGAGATTGCAATGGACCAGATTGAGTTCCCGTTGGTGATAACACACCCGATTTGCGTGTGTGTGCTGAGGTCCCAGAAAGACAGTGTCTTGAAAGCTGCAACGGCAGCAAACGTCTGCCTGCGTGATAAGACGATCGAAAAGGATCGGCCACCACCTGTAACAGCCCATTCACCAAGTTGCGTTCCCGAGGTTGTATTGAAAAGCCTGAATACACCATACGACCCAACATAAAGCTGGTGACCGCCTGCAACCCAGGCAAGCGATGCTGCAATGCAATCGGACATCCTGCATGGGATATCCAACAATCGCTGTCCATTTTTGCTGTCGAAGATCCGAATCGATTTCGGACCTTGGTTCTCGGCGGTGGCAGTGGCGAGGCGTTCGCCATTTGGAGAAAAGCGCACAGCGACGACCCAACCTTCGTGCCGAAGTGGACCAACGAGCTTCTCCCCCGTCTTCAAGTTCCATATGAACGCAGACTTCTCAGCAGATCCTGTCGCGAACTTCGTCGAGTCGGGTGAGACGTCGACTGAGAAGACGGCCTCTGAGTGGCCACTGATGTCGAGGACTTGCTTGTTGGTCTGTGCATCATACACCCTCACGTTCGTCCTTCTATCCTTGTCGTCGAAGCGCCTGAGCCCACAGACTAGCCATCTGTTATCAGGGGACAGCGACGCAGAGTAAATTTGTGCGCCTTCAGGTTCAATAGGCTGGGAAACCTCGGCTCCGTCATCCACTCGCCATCGGCGTAGCATCCCTTCATCGCCCCCACTGAATAGCTCCTTGCCGTCCCCGGTGAAGAAAACGGTGTTGATTTCATTGTGAGCATCGATCTGTATCATTTCTGGGCTCTTTAGAGGCTGACAGACGGTGAGTGTGAGCACTCGTCGACGATAAGGGCGTACCTTTCTCCGTGATTTACACACCGATCCACAATGCACGGGTGCAGAGAAGAAGTATGGATGGGCTGGGGAATCAAGGCATTGCTTGATCAGAATCTTATAGCTCTTTTACCATGGCTGGGACACATGCCATCCAAATTAGTCACGGTTCAGTAAATAGTAGCACTTACTAGCTGTAGCTATACTTGACATGCTGTGGATTCTGGAACTTCTGCGATATTATTGCCATGCAGCAGTCACGGAGCGTGCCATAACACGTTCAATCTCCGCACTTGAAATTGAAGCGAGGAAACCGACCTGCAGAACCGTCTTCTATCGCTTGCGCTTAGTGCAGAGCCGGCTCCAAGTCGTCGGTTAACACACACAAAAGAGCAATCGAAGCGATAACCTGACTAACAGTGTTTACGATGGCCCAGAGATGAGGAGTGATCGATTGATTGGCGTTGAAAGCGTGTGGCAGTGATTACCGGGCCCCATGTAAAGGTGGGGAACAAGAGGCGGCGCAGCAGGCTTGTGCGCCGAAACGTCACAGCGGCGGTGCCAGGCATAGTAGCGAGAGAACAAGGCCCTGCATTCTAGTAAAATATGTAGTGCTGTGTGATTGAGTTATAGGTATAGCCAACTTCAAAGATCCGAACTTGAAATTCATCCGGCGCTATGCAAAATGGTAAACCTCAAAAGAGCAAGTGCGCGACTACTACGCTATAGAGGATACAGCCTCAGAGTTCAAATTGGTCCAGGTGTAAGTATCAGTAGAAACTACCAGTGTATTTGGCCCGTTGGAAACACTTAGGTATATAGATAAGATGTACAACGGAACATAGCCACATCTCGTTGATCGTAGTAATGCAAAACTACTGATGGTAGCTGTAAAATCATGACTCATAGCATGAAGACAATGACGGTTAGTAGTAATACACCTGATAGTAGCGATGGATGGTATAAACGACTATCATGGTGCAACTCCAGTTCCAGTTAATGGTACACTATCGAACACCAAAAAGCAAAAGCAAAAGACACCAAGAAACGAAATCATACTCGTACACAAAACGTCCACCCCACAATCACAAGATCTCCACCACGTCCGCACGCATATCCTTTGAAAAGTTGATCTTGCGTTCGATCCCCGGCACGACAATGTCGTGCTCCGCAGCAACGCGCTTGAACTCCCCATTGGGCTGTTGCTGCAGTAACAGCGCATGGAAGGGCAGCTGCAGACGCGCGACCAGTC
>JBBPTZ010000934.1:0-13459 GCA_038094315.1 Phylloporus cf. tubipes
ACACAACAGATACCAGTGCGCACCCTAGTTCTAGTAGTTCTATTAGATGCATGCGTACTCCTCATGTTCACCAACACAGGATATCATAGATGTAGCATACACGAATGTAAACATTAGAATAGTATATAAAGGCCAAGGACGAGCACTAGGGATTTTTCCCAGTCTTGTTCTCTTGGAGTTTTCCTAGTCTCACTAGCGACTTCAGTATAAGGCTACTCTACTTGTTTAAGGGTAAGCGATTGGTCCTAGTGGGCTAGTCATTTCAGTGGTAGTGATATGGTCACTGCCAATGCACTGTGTCCCCCTTGTCAATGACACAATGGAGGTTGCACAGGATGTATTGTCATTGTCAACATGGTGAAGGAGTGGCCAGAGTGGCTGGGATGCATTGTGGCACACAAACATGTTGCCCTCATGCTTGTCATCATTTGTGTCCAGTAGCTAGCATGCCATTATCATGAATGTGGTGGTGGTAGTGGTTGCTGTGATGGTCACTACCTACCATTGCCATTTTTGGCAAACACCCAGTCATGGGTGTGGTACAGGTATGGATGTCCAGCAATGCTACCCACACCTGCATCTGCATAACATCTGCACCTATGACCCGCATGGGTGTGCCACACCTCTGCTGTTCCCTAAGTATGTGCTCACCATAAATGAAAGTTGGACTAGATGACTGTCATTTGCAAAGGTGTCCTTGCTGAGTCATTCATGATGGCTGTGACATTGATATGAAGATAATATTCAATATGTACATGATGGTCAATCCATCTCAAATACAATAGTAAGACAATTCAGGTGTCCTCAACATCTCATACTGCTTTTACCACCCATCTGATGCAACCACTGACCATAGTCTATCTGCACTGCACACATATGTGCATGGCTCACCCCTCTCAATGCATCCACCACCCAATGATGACTGTTCCAGTTTGGTCTTCCTTGTTGAATTGGAATCTTGATGAAATGCTTCTCCAACATTGCCAGATATGTTGGTGCTACCCATCTGATGAGATGGCTTCCTCTTTTGTCTTTATTTCACCTGGGATGCCAACCATTAATAATTTGCTGGAAACCATATCCAGTCTGGAGGTTGCCAACAATTTTATAGAAATTGCTGACATTATGCTTGTTTGAAGTTGGGATAAAGATGGCCCAGTGGTGAAGTCTGATGGAAGAAGAGTTTCCTTGGGAAAATTGAACAATTTTGATCAGGAGGTAATCAGTGGGGACTTGGATGAAGCCATGTAGGATCTTGTACTTGGATCCAGGCATGGGTTCAAGGCTTATGGCATATGCTGTGAAAGGTGAGAAATGATGGGTCAATGGGTTATAGTGGAAATGAAGGTGGGGATCTACCTCTGAAGCAATCCATTGATTTGGAAGAGTAAGTGGTGTGCATTGCAAATATCCAAAGATGTAGAACGGATGATGACTCTTCACTGGGATGAGCAGATCATCTTATATACCCAAAGGTTATTCTCTTTGGTGGGCATGGCAACATGACTGGAAGCATTTGTGCTGTTCACTTTAACCAGGAAAAATGAACAATGAATCAGTTTGCACTCATGTGCAATGAAAGTGGGATGTCTGACACTTTGGGGCCTTACTTTGCCAAATGTCCATTGTTTATGATACATGTGGTATCCTGCCAAAGTGTCAAGGCATTCTGATTCAAAGTGAAAAGAAACAGTGAAAGAGCATACAGAGCACATAACATTCTTATTTGGATACTTCTCATCATATAATGTGTTTCACTAGTGGTGTCTTGCTCTGTAAGTAATGCATCTCTGAGCCATAAATGCACTGTAATTTATGTTCTGAGTTGCTGGAGAGGCCAGTCCAAAGCATGTAGTGTCCTCTACATCCACAAGGCATTTGAAAATGGACACATACATTGTGTGTAAAGTTCATACCCAGAAAGGAAGATATTGACTCAGCAGAAATATCAGGCTATGAGCAGTGCAACATTCATTGAGAAGATAAGTGAGATCCATTTGTCAATCTAAAATACCACATATTATACCAGTGTGCATCCTTGGCCAATCAATCAAGAATTTAATTCTTTAGCCTTGATATTATGCAAAGCATAGACAAAGAAGATCCAGGATGGTGGGAGTGGCTGATGTTCAAACCAAAGGTAGTTTCAAAGGTAGCAAAGGGGGTTCTCAAAGGAAATGCCTTGGAATACACAGAGTGACTCAGGAGTGCACAGCAACTCAAAGAAGTCCAGAGGGATGGTTCAAGATATTATGCTTGGATTGCAATAAACATAGCTGACTACTAGAACAAAGTATGTAAGGCTAGGACAATGAGGCATAAAGAGATTACAGGGACAAGTAGAGTATTGGTGATATAAGGGCTGTGGTGAAGGATGAGAATTGAATAGTATGTCACCTGGGGGGATAATGTAGGGTGACAGCAAAGTCATAGGAATGAAATAACAATGGTAGGATATGTATTCAAAGGATGAAATTATGATGTGGGGGGATCTTCGCAAGTGTGAAAGCTAGATAGCACATCTGGTAGTCAGTGGAAGCAGGAAGCAGCAAAGGAAAAGGGAAAAACTGTAATATTATCCCCTTTGTACAATTGAGACCCAGGCTTGATCAAAACTTTAAGTTATATGAGATGGTCAAGAAAGAAGTCTGAAGCATAGACCATAATCTGGTGAAAGCACCCTAGATGGAGTATTCAGAGCATGGAATGGTTATCAAAGGGTATGAGAACAGTGATAAGGATGAGAGTGAGATGTCTGAGAATGAAGATGAGAGTTTTGAGGAATCAAACAGATGGATCAGTGAGAAAAGTGAATCATACATAGAGGACAGTGGGTAGAGTAGGTGGGTAAAAGTGATAGGTGATCTGTGAAATGGATGGTGAGTGATTGTCAGATCAGTGGATTCAACAATAAAAGCTGGGAAGAACATGAGAAAAGAATGACAGTTTAGTGGGGTACTGGGTGTGGGAGCAGTGGATAGACAGAGATGAAGGTACTCAATGGCTGTGGGGCTTGCCAGTTTCAGGTTTTTTAGGCCTGGTTCCTACATGATGACTGTTACAATTCACTCCTTTCTTTCTCTTTCTTTCCACGGACACTGTTTCCCTTCTTCTATGATGACCCACTTTCTACATATCAGCCAATATTACTCACCACTTCCTAGTCATCATTTCCCTCCATCCTATGGCACTTCTCCCTCACAATTAGTCATATTTCTTTGATGTTGTTCCACAACGTTCTTTTCCTATCTTGATGATAGTTTCCTTTTGCATCCTTGGTCCATGCACATTTCCTTTCTACATAAATACCAGTCACATGCATATGTACACTTTAAGCTATTTCTTCTTGGAATACACCAAGTCGATCGCCTACCATGAGTCTGTCTTGTTGTTCACCTAGCCACCCTTCTCAACCTCTCATTTCCTCGCCAGTTAATCTCTTCCACCTTGACTCTAGCCAGGCTCTCATCTCTAGACATTCCCACATCCAGTCAAGCCTACACTTCTGATGACATCATCATATTAATCCAAGACTATGCTTGCCTCTACCCAGGTCAAGCATAATAAAATAAATAGCTTCTTAAGTATCACCTACCATTGTGTAGTGCCCACCCCACCATTGCTTGCCCACCACACTTAAACCCCCACCTTTGGGAAATCCACTGAAATCCACAGACACCTGCTCCTCAGGAATCCTCCAGTTCACCATCTTCTTTTGAAGATGCACATTCCATCAACACAGAACCCCTAACCCCCACCCTTGAAACCATCCAACTAGGATGAGATCTTGCGCATCAGCTGTCTGCTAGTGCTGTTATCCCTAGAAGCCCTACACTCCTGTCTCCCACTTCCATCTCCAAACGCCCTCCACCACACTTTAGACCTAGAATCCCACCTCACCCACCTACCCCCATGTCTTCCTCAAAACCCACAGAACTCTGCATTGGAACCTTCGAAGAATACAATGGATCCCTGTCCAAAGCCACTCAATGGCTCACCTCTGTCCATTTATATCTCCTTATCAATGGAAAAATCTATGACGACAACGACAAGTGAATCGAATTCACTCTATCATACATGAAAAAAGAGACCACCTTTACCTGGGCCTTCATCCATACCCAGAAAGCCCTTGACAACAATGCCTTTGGAATGTTCAAGGACTTCATCAAAGACTTCAATAAGACATTCAAGAGTATGAATGTCCAAGCCAAAGCCATCTCCTGGCTCACAAACACCAGAGTACGGGACGACTCATTCCTCCCCAAATATCTCTCCCAGTTCAAACTCAAGGTTGTTAAAGTGCAGCTTGATGAAATAACCCATGCCTCCACCATCATTGCTTACCTTCAAGCTGGAATCCCCTCCTGGCTTATGGATTGCATGTGTTCCCTCAACACTTTCCCCACTGCCATCACCACATGGTGCAAAAAGATTAATCTCTTCATATAGAAAAAGAACCACACCGCCCAGATTGCTAAACAATGATCACACTCCACTACATCCTCCTTCCACCCTTGCACCCACACTCACACAGCTCAAAAGAACCCTAACGCCATAGACATAGATCACCTCACCTATCTTACACCCAAAGAATGCACCAAGTGCATCAAGGAAGGCTTATGCCTTTGATGTCACAAGAAAGGCCACTTCACCTGAGAATACCCTGAAACCACTCCTCCTCCCCTCCCACAATGCTCCAACCTTCACCCACCTGCCAAAAAAGTGGGAACTGTTGAAGCTACTACAGCTTCTATTCAAGAGATCAATGAAGAAGAAGTCATCATTGGACAGCTCTCTACCAACCTAGACTCCACTCTCGCTAAGTACCAGCAGGATTTTTAGAAAGGAAGCACTTACTGACGCAAGTAGCTTCCATACATAATGTAACTGTATCTTAGACCAAATCGAAACCCCACTCTTTATACATTCTGATTCAGCTCATCATGTCTGAAGATACTCTCAAAGTCATCAAAACCACTGCCCTCCTGGATAGCAGTGCCCAGATCTGTTGCATAGACTGGGACTTCATTAAACACAATTGCATCCCCACCAGGAAACTTCCCTTCCCTTTCCTCATTCAAAACACCAACAAGTCAACCAACATGGAGTGCTGCTATGAAGTGATTCTTTTTGTTAAAATTGGTGACATAACCTAGAAAATCTACTTCTATGTCATAAATGGTGGAAAAGAAAATGTCATCCTTGGACACCCTTGGTTTGCTGCTACCAACCCCAGCATCAACTGGAAGAAAGGCACTGTCACCATTGACCTGGCAAGGGACCGATCCCTTGATCTATCCTTCTTCCATCTTACCACTCACACCTCCAACCTTTTCAAAAACACCTGACGTATTCCCCCTGCCCCCAAACCTCAGACCCCAAAACATACCACCCTAGACTCCCAAGAGATGGAAGGCCTTTGCCAATACCTCAATGCCAAACTTCCCAAACAGTTCATGAAAAGAGCCCATTTCATCTACACTATCAACCACATTGAATGATGTGGATCCCAGTTTGCCAACTCCCAACTCATGGCCATGGTGCAAAAGATCACCACCTCAACCCTCCTCACCCAAGAAGCAGCTTTTTCCAAGCTGAAGCCCACCCTTCCACCACAGTACTCCACATATGCATCCATTTTCTCCAATGATGCTGACACTCCATTACCCCCATCGTGACCTTATGATTACATGATCAACCTCACAGACTCCTTTGTCCCCAAGATAGGGAAGCTCTACCCCCTCTCCCCTGATGAACACCAAGCCACCAATGACTTCATTGATGAATATCTCAAATCCAGAAAAATCCACCCCTCTAAGTTGCTGCAAGCATCCCCCTTCTTCTTTGTCAAAAAGAAGGATGGCAAACTCAGACCATGTCAAGACTATTGATATCTCAATGAACATACTGTCCGAGATGCCTACCCCCTCCCCCTCATCTCCAACCTCATCGACAAGCTCAAGGGAGCTAAACACTTCTCCAAATTTGATGTATGATGGGGCTACAACAATGTTCACATCAAGGAAGGTGACCAATGGAAGGCCGCCTTCATCACACACTAAGGTCTCTTCAAACTGATAGTCATGTTCTTCAGCATGACCAACTCTCCTCCTACCTTTTAGTGATTCATGAACGACTCATTCTATAACCTTATCACAGAAGGATGGCTTGTCATTTACATGGACAACCTCCTTATCTTCTCTGACAATGAAGCAGAACACGAGGAATGGACCAAGAAGGTCCTTCAACAAATGAAAGAACTCCAACTTCACCTCAAGTTGGAGAAATGCACTTTCTCAGCCAAGGAAGTTGAATATCTTGGCATGATCATCAAACTGGGTGAAATTGCCATGGACCCCGTCAAACTCACTGGGATCACAAAATGGCCCACTTCCATGTGTGTCAAAGATGTCTGCTCCTTTCTTGGATTTGCAAACTTCTACCGCCACTTCATCCGCCACTACTCCAACATTGCCCAACCCCTTCTCAACCTCACAAAAAAGAACCAACCCTGGGCCTGGTCCACCCCTTGCCAAGACACATTTGACCAACTCAAATGATGCTTCACCTCTAAACCTGTCCTTAGGATGCCTGACCTCTCCCAACCCTTCACCATCACCACTGATGCCTTCAAACATGCTTCTGGAGGGGTACTCCTTCAACACAACTCCAACAGTGAATGGTACCCATGTGCCTATATCTCCCAGATGTTTGGATCTGCCAAATGTAACTATGACATCTATGACAGAGACCTCCTCACTGTCATGCGAGCCCTTGCCACCTGGCACCACTACCTCCTCAGTGCTGTCATCCCAGTCCAAGTCTTCACCAACCACCAGAACCTCACCTACTTCTGCCAATCCCAGAAACTTAACTGTCATCAAGCATGATGGCTCCTTGACCTCTCTGAGTTCAATCTCAAATTTACCCACATCCCCAGCACTCAATTAGGCACACCCGATGCCCTCTCCTGCCACCCTGGTCATTTCCCAACTACTGACACTGACAATAAAGACATCACCCTCCTGCCCCCTGAACTCTTCATCAACCTCATCAATACTAAGCTGGTCACTAAAATCACTCAATCCTCTGAATCTGACCCCCTTATCCTTCAATTCCTCCACTCCCTCTCCAGAGAAGTTTCTACCAAGTTCCACTCCCACCTCTCGGACTGGCAATTTGATGCTGGAATTTTGACCTACCAAGGACAAGTCTATATCCCAGACTCCCCTGACCTTCGCTGCTCTGTTGTTCAACAACACCACAACCACACCACCACTGGACACCCTGGATACCTCAAGATCCACCAACTCATGGCCAATGAATTCTGGTGGCCTGGACTCACCACCTTTGTCCACAAATACATTGAAGGCTGCGCCGTGTATCAGCAAAACAAAACAAATACACACCCCACATCTCCTGTTATCCCCCATCTCCTCCTCCACCAACTGCCCCTTCCAACAGATCTTGTGCAATCTAATCACCGATCTTGCCCTTTCAAATGGCTTCAATACCCTTTTGATTGTGGTCAACCATGGGCTTACTAAGGGGGTAATTCTATGCCCAACCAAGAAAACCATTAACACTTTGGGTGTTGCCGCTCTTTTTCTAGCCAAGGTCTATGTTACACGTAGCGTTGCGAACATAGATCCGGAACGTCGGATGTGGCCGAGGTTCAATCTGAGGGTGTGGATGACAGGTCGGTTGTTGGGTCAAAGGTAAACAAGGGGAGTTCACTAGGAATCGCCTAGGAACTTACAGAGCAACTCAAGAGCGTGCAGCGGCTCAAAGAGGTCTGGGGGTTGGTTCAAGACACAACGCTAGATTGCGAAGATCAAGAATGAAGACTACTGTACACGCAACAATGGTATAAGTACTGGTTCGTACATAATTGACAGAAGTCCATGGAAGCAGATAGAACTACTGCAGATGAGTAAGTACGTATGAGTCAGTGGGAATGTATCGGGGAGATGACGCCGTTGTGAGAGAAACGGCAGAGGAGAGAAAGCTGTCCATAGCAACATACGTAGTGATCAAGAAAGAAGTCTGGGGCCAGTTCTGGTAGGATCCGAAGGAACGGTGTCTGGCCAGAAGGCAGGATAAAGGAGCTGCTGGTTCAGCAATACAACGAAGAGGTAGTGCTCCCAGCAGGGGCCGGGATCGGAATAGGCGAAGGAAAAGAGAAAAACAGACTGATGCAATAGTACAACCGTAACAGTCTACTCCTGCTTTGGCCTATATGACAAAATCATCTCTGACAGAGGCCCCTAGTTCATCTCTGCCTTTGCCAAAGAGCTTAGCAGGATACTGGGCTACAAACTCACTCTCTCCACCACCTACCACCCACAGACTGATGGAGAAACTGAACACGTAAATCAAGAGATCAAAACTTACCTTCGAATCTTCTGTGGCACCAACCCCTCCTCATGGGCACAATTCATCCCCCTAGCCGAATTCACCCATAATCACCGCCCTCACTTTGCAACCAGCAATTCCCCATTCTATCTCATGATGGGATATGAACCCTGCTCCCTACTCACAATCATCTTGGAAACCAACCTTCCTGTGATCAAAGACCATCTCTGCACACTCACCGCCACATGCAATGAAGCACTGGCTGCCCACAAGCTTGCTTATCAAATCATAAAAGCTTGGAATTTCTGCAGAAATCTTAAACAGTCTGTTGTGAACCCCAAATTCGCTCCCAAACATGAAGGCCCCTTCACAATCACCACTGTCTTATCTCCCATCACCTACCAACTCTGACTCCCACAGACATGGAAGATCCACAACATGTTCCACACTTCCCTGTTATCGCCCTATCGTGAAAACAGTGTACATGGCCAGAACTTCCCTCAACCACCTCCAGAATTAATAGAACAAGAAGAACACTTCAAAATAGAACACATCATACAACATCACGGCCACCCATCGGCATGCCATTATCTGATCTGCTGGAAAGGATACTCTGCAGAGGAAGACTCTTGGCTCCCCAAAAGAGAACTTCAATTGGCCCTTGAAATCCTCAAAGCCTATAAGAAGTCCCACCATTCTGCTTTCCCTCCCAAACACCAATAAACCACCCACCACAATACCATTGCATAACCATCAACATGTCTGCCCCACCCACCTACTCCTCTTCTGCTGACCTCACTAACATCACTATCTGTTACATGTAGTGTTGCGAACAGGGAAGATCCAGAACGTTGAAGAGTCACTGAGGTTTAATACAGTTGTACGGACAACAGGTTGGTCGTCGGGTCAAAGGTTAATGAGGGAGGTTTGCTAGGAATCACCTAGGAACACACAAAGCACTTCAGTAGCATGCAGTGGCTAGTAGAAGTCTGGGAGGTGGTTCAAGACACAACGCTAGATTGTGAATAACTATAGTCAAGTACAGGAGCAAGTACATAGAACTATATCAAGGTAGTGAAGGGAACTAACAGGAGTGAGTAAGTATGACTAAGGTACAAGTGCTGCATGGTAAGGTGAAAGCCAAGTAGTATGTCACCCGGGGTGGTAATGTTAGGTGATAATGAAGTCATAAGAACAAGGTGACAACGAAGAGATACGTACTTGAGAGTAAAATAGGGGTGTGGGAGGATCTTCGCAAGCATGGAAGCTGGGTAGCATATCAAGAAAATGGAGGAAACAGGAAGCAGCAAGGAAAAGGGGAAAAACTGTAACACCATTCCCATCTTCGGTCATCACCTGGCTGATGTATCTGAGGACAATGACGTCTTTCTCTCCCTCATGCTCTCTGACCCTAGCTATGCCCTCCATCTTGACCAGGTCCTTGACACCAACTCTCTCCTTGACCGGCTGGTACGTGCACATGGCCACTCCTTAGTACTTGAAACCTTTCTTGACTACGCTCTCTTGTTGAGCAAAGAATCCCCTGCCCACAACATGGTCCTTGCAGTAATGATCACCCACACCAACTTGGTGCAACTCAAAAACCACATTGTAGCCGCATTGAATCAACTCTCCATGATAGACCTTTGCAAGGACATCGACCAAGTACTCCAAGCCTGTTCCTCTGCTGCCATCACCTTTCCCCCACCTTCTGGCCACCCCCTTCCTGTATGCCCACCTCATCCACACACCCCATACCCCACCACTCCCTCAGTGTCATCCAGGCCTCTTATTAAGGCCAAGCTCACCACCTGTCAAGCCACTGATCCCTGTCCTCACCCCAACCTGGAACTCCCTGAACTCATGCGCATCCAAACTAACCCCATCTGTTACACATAGTGCTGCAAACAAGACCCAGAACAACAGGAGTGGCCAATGTTCAGTCTAAAGGTAAATGTCAATGGAGCAGTGTAGGGATCTGATGCTCCCTATGGTTGAAAACCCCTATTTTACACCCCGAGTCATCCTTTCCATGCATCAGGCTTCCAATGGATGTTCCATCTGCTCCCATCTGACCCTATCCAGTCCTATCCACTTATCCATCCACTCCCATCTACTTTCCAAACTGTCCAGACCCCCTTTTCCAGATTTCAGATCATCTGTCTGTGTCTTCCAGTCCAATGTGCAGTCCATCCAACTTGATGGTAGGTTATTATTCATTCATCCGCCCATATTCTGGCACAGTATTAGCTTTCCTAGTCCATATCCATCCATAGGTACCATCCGGAGTACCAGTGTTTTACTTGTTTTTACTTGTTACAGTCATGGGTATGCCCAGACTATAAATTCCTGTATCCTATATGGTATATGGGGAGGAGAATCTTATTCAGCAACATCCATCACAATCCTAAGTCATCCTATTGAAGTCCTCAGCCTTCCACCCGCTCCACTTCCATTTTCCTTTCTATCCTCCAGCCGCTTATTCTGACCCCGGCCCCTGCTGGGAGCATTACCTTTTCATTGTATCACTGACCTGGCAGCTCCTTTATCCTGCCTTCTGGCCTGACGCTGTTCCTTCAGATCCTACCGGAACAGGCCCCAGACTTCACTCTTGATTGTCTCGTATGTTCTAAGGACAGCTTCTCTCCTCTGCTGTTTCTCCCACAACAGCGTCGTCTCCCCACTACTTTCCCACTGACTCATATGTATTTACCTATCCACAGTCATTCTGTCCAATTCTACAAACTTCTGTCGCTTACGTACAAACCAGTACTTATATCGCTGCTGCCTGTATTCTAGTCTCTATTCTTGATCTGTGCAATCTAGCGTTGCATCTTGAACCACCCCCTGGACTTCTCTTAGCTGCTGCACACTACTGAAGTGCTCTGTAAGTTCCTAGGCGATTCCTAGTGAACTCCCCTCGTATATCTTCAACCTGATGACCGACCCGTCGTCCGAACTCCTTAGTTGAACCTCGGTGATTCCAACGTTCTGAATCTTCTCTGTTCACAATGCTACGCATAACACCAGACTTGCTTCTTGATTATCTTGTATGTTCTATGGACAGCTTATCTCCTCTGCTGCTTCTCTCACAATGGCATTGTTCCCCCATTTTTCTCTCACTGACTCATACATATTTACCAATCCACAGTAGTTCCATCAGCTTCCATCAGCTTCCACTGCTTACATATGATAGAGTACTTATACTGTCACTGCATGTACTGTAGGAGCCATTCTTGATCTTTACAATCTAGCATTGTTTCTTGAACCACTTGGACTTCTACTAGCCGCTGCACACTACTAAAGTGCTCTAAGAGTTCCAAGGTGATTCCTTGGGAACCCCTTCATACACCTTCAACTGTCGACTGCTTTAGGGTAAATGAAGCTGCTCAACCTAGAAGGTAAGGCTAACCCGGTTGGTAGCAGCTAAGAAGGGTGCAATATGTTTGACCCCAAAGAGGGAACAGTATCAGGAGACTGGAGGAAGCAACCAGTAGGGCTTATGAATCCCTGATCCGGTCAAGAAATAGGTGTTCTGGGCAGCAAAAGAAACAATAGGCAACCAAAAGGAAAAGAGAAAAACGGACTGACGCAACAGTATGACCGTAACATCCGAGGCCTGGTCCAGTAGGATCTGAAGGAATGGTGTCAGGCCAGAAAGCAGGGTAAAGACACTGCTGGGTCAGTGATACAATAAACAGATAGTGTTCCCAGCAGGGGCTGGGGTTGGAATAAGTGAATGAAAAGAGAAAAACAGATTGGCTCAACAACACAACCATAATACCATCCTCCCCCACTCCCATACCCACTTCAAAGACACCTGCTTCATATGCCACCATCTGGGTCATCAAAGAAAGGACTGTCAACTCTATCAGTGCCCCCACTGCGTCACCTGGGCCCCAGGCCATCCTCAAAGTTGTTGCCCCCTCCACTGTCGCCAAAACCATAGACTCTCCCATTCATCCTCCTTGTTCTCCTCTAATTACCGTTTCTGCCATATGTTCCTAGGTTCCACTCTCCCTGTCCACCTGGAACCATCAGACACTGGAGCCACTATCACCCCCTTTACATTCCTCCCAGAAAGAGGACTGACCTCCACCAAAACCTGTAGGCTGTTAGGTCAGTGACCTTCCACCCCTCCTTTTGCTCTCCAATCCACAGCAGACCTTGAAGACAACACAGCAGACTGTTACGGTCATACTGTTGCATCAGTCCGTTTTTCTTTTCTCTTTTGCTTATTCCAATCCTGGCCGCTGCTGGGCACACTACCTTTTTATTGTATTGCTGACCCGGCAGCTACTCTATCCCGCTTTCTGGCCTGATACTGTTCCTTCAGATCCTACCGGCACAGGCCCTGGACTTCTCTCTTGATTATCTCATACATACTATGGACAGCTTCTCTCCTCCGCCGCTTCTCTCACAATGGCGTTGTCTCCCTGCTACACTCCCACTGACTTATACGTACCTACCAATTCGCAGTAGTTCCGTCCATTTCTACGGACTTCTGTTGCCTACGTACGAACCAGTATTTATACCGCCACTGCATGTATCCTAGTCTTTATTCTTGATCTACACAATCTAGCATTGTATCTTGAAACACCTTCCTGGATTTCTATTAGCCTCTGTACGCTACAGAAGTACTCTGTGAGTTCCAAGGTGATTCCTTGTGAACCTCCCTCGTACATATTCAACCCGATGACTGTTCTGTCGTCTGCCCCTCAGATTGAACCTTGGCGACTCCGACGTTCTGGATTCTCTTTGCGACACTACACGTAACACAGACCCCATCTTGGACTATGGCAACTACCATGACTTTCATGATGCAGAAGCACGCACAAACATGTGTGGATTCCCCAAAGGATGTGACCTTGATGATTTCTAATAGTCCTTGTGGCTACTTCAGACATAACAGGGGGGTAATGTTACAATTCGCTTCTTTCTTTCTCTTTTTTCCCATGGATACCATTTCCCTTCTTCTACAATGACTCACTTCCTACACATCAGCCAATATTACTCACCACTTCCTAGTCATCATTTCCCTCCATTTTATGGCACTTCTCCCTCATGATTAGTCATATTTCTTTGACATTGTTCCACAACGTTC
>JBBPTZ010000935.1:0-13454 GCA_038094315.1 Phylloporus cf. tubipes
TCCTGCTCGTTTTGCATTTCTGACATAAATGCGATAATTCACAGCTTCTTCGTGTCCACACAATGTCGCTGTTCTCGCCCATGCTTAAGATTCGGCAGAACTTGGTGAACGTGATATTCGTTCTTGACCTATCGCAGTTGCGAGCGTTGTCGCTTCTCAGCAGCCTGTCTGAAAAATTTGTGCCTCGAGGGTTCCCGGTCAGATGGGGCTTAGTTCCTGAGGGCGAGGGTGACAGTGAGTCCACATGTGCACCCTATACGGTTCTGTGTTCACCGTCTATCAGGTCTCAAAATGGCCCGGCTCGTATACTATTTCAATCAAAAGCATGGACGCGATCGGATGATAGAATTCGTTCAACAAGTATGCTGATGTCACTCTTCTGTCACCGAAACTTAGTTGATCCATGTTAGGTCTCACGTGTTCATGCAGGACTGTCAGGTCTATCGTGGAAAATAGTGCAGGATACATTCCATCTACTAGGTGCTGAAGATGACTTTGTCGACATTTCACAAGGAATCACACCACTTCTTGACAAGTTGGGCGAGGACATCATAGCTCGATCACGGGATTATTGCCGAAGACTAGGTGGGGGGCTTCAGGCTACCACAGGTAAAGGCCATGCTTTCGTCAACGGGAGATACTTCGCCATCAATGACGTAAGTGGTGCACCGCCACATAACAGAGTGACTTGACGAAGTTCGGATTTACAGAACTTGTTCCAACAAATGGCTAGCGAAATTTCGGCGCAGTTGCAGATTCTTCAGGAGATGGCATGTGACATATTCCTGGTCGACGTATTGCTACTGACGCCTCCCTAGGTGTTCACTGGTGAGATCACAGATGACGACATTCCCTTGATGTCAACGTTTTTCTACGATCTTCCTTCTACGCTTCCCCGTCGGAATCCGTATATCTTCGTCGATAGCACCAGCCATACCCCTGCACTTGATGGAGCCTGTTTGCAGATGTTTAGCTTGCCTGAGGTGTTCACAAAGGCTGGATTTCAGACATTGGATGACTCCTTTGTTGTCCCAAGTGGGTATTGCTTTCTGTATTCTACTTCGCCATGTTCACTGCCAGCAGGTCATATTGACGATCTTGCGGTAACGACATATGTCATCGCCGACTTTGATTCGCATGAAGGCCGCGAACTGGCAAAGGAATCTCTGAAATTCATGGTAGTCACTGTTCATCTGACAGTCGATTCCCCGCTCATCGTCAACATTTATTTAGACGATTTCGGCTAGAACTCGGGTAGCCTTTATCCAAAACTCTGAGACCAACGAAGCTGTTTCTGGGCTAATCTCCACTCTTTTGTATCCAGGTAGTGGCAACGTTCTCTCTTTGCACCACTTGGACGTACTGGGTAGTAAATGGAATGAACACCATGCATCCAGCACACAGCAATCTTTCATTCCGAATGGAGAGGAACCTACCCCTGCTGACATCGCCCGCCTTCTACAGGCGAATCGTCTGGTTGCTCGGCAACTTGGACTTAAGCCTGGGCAGAGAGCTGTGTTGGTTAACGGACGCGTGCGTTATCCGTTCGCTCCTGCATGCATTAAACTTCATCCATAGCCTCCTGGAGCAGCTTGTTGGCCCCTTCGATGCCAGCTCCGAATTTGTTGCTGAAGATTTCAAGATGTTGGAAGATTTTGAAATTAAGGAACGTATTGGCCGGGTAGCCGATGCTCTCAATGAGATTCTTGGCGAAGAAGGCGCAATTGATGCGTAAGTCATGGCGTTTTAGCGATTGATGGACACACGCATGACACGCGGTTAGATTGAAGCGCGCAGATGTGATTTCTATGGCGACTTCCATCATTTACGCCGATCAACAACCTGACCCTTCTGAGGTGGGCCTTTTCGACTCTGCACCCAAACCTCGTGCGCAAAATTACCGATTGCTTTCGAGCGGGTATACGTGAATTTTTCTGCTCCGTGCTTTTGAACATTTTGTTCATGTTTCGTCTGTAGGAAGCTTGCTGTCGGTGAACGGTCGTCAGCCCACAGCCATATTGCAGTGTTGGTAGATCCCCTGAGTGAAACAGCTCAGCGATGGTCGACGATATTGGCAGTATGTTCCCAAATTGCACACTTCGCATAGCGGGTGCTGATTGTTCCCTAGTTGTCCCCTGAGCTCTTTCCCGATATCTATATCGAGCTTTACTTTAATCCTACCCAACATACCGAGGTATGGAGATGCTATGTCGATAGCCGAATTTTATTGAATAGCAATTTAGATGCCATTGAAGAGATTCTATCGCTACAATGTCGTGCCACATCTCGAATATGACGCTAACGGGTATGACTGCCCTTTCAAATTCGCCTTCTGGCTTTGACCCCTCTGCAGACAAGAAATTCCGGCGCAAGTCACATTCAGCGGCCTTCCATTGGAACCAATTTACACCTTAAGCTTGGATGTTCCACCTTCTTGGCTTGTTCGCCCACGTGAAGCTCTGTATGATCTCGACAATATCCAGCTTGGCAAACTCTCACCCGAAGACCGGTCTCAAGGTGTCCACGCACTGTTTGCACTCGATTACCTCGTAGTAGAAGGACACGCACGCGAAATGAAGACCGCCAACCCTCCCAGAGGTGTCCAACTCCAATTGATCAATACCAAGGATGGGTCCTTTGTTGACGACACACAGATCGTTGCCAACTTGGGGTACTTGCAATTCAAGGCGCGCCCAGGGACGTTCCGACTTGAGATCAGGGAGGGTCGCGGGAGAGAAATTTATGGACTGGAGAGTGTGGGGAGTGAGGGATGGAATAGCCCGCCAGTTTCCGAAGCTGGTGACGAGTTGACGGTAATGAGCTTTGACGGGCTCATATTGTACCCTCGGCTGGTTCGGAAACCTGGTACGGAGAGATTGGACGTCCTCGATGGATTGCAAGGTACACCTGATGGGAAGTCTGGAAACATTTTGGAAACCTGGGTATCCAAGTAAGTATTTCGAGATTTCCATTTGTCCCTGCCTTGACGTTTCGTGGTAGGATGTCCTCGCTCTTGATGCCAAAAGTGGCCGATGACACGACAAAAGGTATCCTAAAGCAAAGTCAAGCGGACATCAACATATTCACTGTCGCATCTGGCCTGTTGTACGAGGTGAGATCCCCTTTGGCACATTTGGACGAGCTCTCAGTGAATTTTCTTCAGCGCTTCGCGTCGATCATGATCTTGAGCGTGCTACGCAATACCAAGAGCAGCGTCAAGTTCTGGTTCATCGAGAACTTCCTTTCTCCATCTTTCCTTGTGAGTGTTTCGAGAACCCCTTCGTGGTGGGTATTGACACATTCTTGAGGAATTCATACCACATATGGCGGAAGAGTATGGTTTCCAATATGAGTTGGTGACTTACAAATGGCCATCGTGGCTACGGGCACAAAAGGAAAAACAACGCATCATTTGGGCCTACAAAATCCTCTTCCTTGACGTCCTCTTTCCGATGGACCTCAAAAAGGTGATATTTGTTGACGCGGATCAGATCGTGCGGGCAGACCTGCAAGAATTGGTCGACCTGGATCTTCACGGAGCGCCATATGGGTACACGCCCATGGGGGATGACAATTATGACATGGAAGGGTTTCGTTTCTGGAAGACGGGTTACTGGCGTGATTTCTTGAATGGTAGACCATATCACATAAGGTACGGCTTGTCATGGTCTGTCTTTCTGTCATCCTCATGTTGTCTCGAGTGCTCTATATGTTGTAGACCTTGTCCGCTTCCGTCAGGTGAGTTGCTATACGATGCGTTCTTGGTTCTCCTCATAGTTGGATGCAGATGGCTGCTGGGGTAAGCACACGACGTAATGATGGCCTCATACACTCACCATTCGCTCCAGGATTTTCTTCGAGGATCATATCAAATGTTGTCGCAAGACCCGAATTCACTGGCAAACTTGGACCAAGGTCCGTCGTTACTATAAAGCTGGAAACGCCGATCGCTGAGATGAACCTAGATCTTCCCAATAATTTACAGGCACAAGTCCCGATCGTAAGTCAGGTTCGCTTAGAATTGCACAGTTCGTTGATGCATGATCGCAGTTTTCCTTACATGAGGACTGGTTATGGGTAAGCAGATTCCAACCATCGGCGAGAGTAAGCTGCTGACGACGATGGCACAGTGTGAGACATGGTGTACGTTGGCTGCTGAATTTGTCTGTTACATTCGACCCTGAACTGTTATCCGACCACAGGCAGCAAAGATAGGCTCCATCGTGCAAAGACGATTGACTTGTGTCAAAACCCCCTCACGGTACGTCATCCATGTGAATTTCGCCCTGGCACGGCAATGATGAAACTACTCGAGCACAGAAGGAGCCAAAACTGTCGCGGGCGCGTCAGATTCCGGAATGGGAGGAATATGACAGTGAGATCGCTCGGTTCGTGCGCAGACTTGCTGCAGAAGGCAAGATTCATGCGAGCGTAGCGACGGCGGATTCGAATGTACTGGCTGGGAGCAGCGGACCACCTCCGAGTAAGACAGACTCGAATGATTCGTCGGCAGACGAAATGCGCGACGAATTGTAGGGACAATATTTCCTAGACAGCCCCTGTCCCAGTGAACGCCGTAGCCGCTTATTCGTGACTGCACGTTGGCCCCTATTTTTCACTTTCGACCATGACAGTTCGAAGGCTACGAGGCTCAGTACGCACAAGTCGCTTTTGCGTCTTTTCTTCTGAGCGGGAAGGTCTGAGCATCACAGTCGTCCTCGATCGTCCCTAGCCGGGACCAGTCCCAACGGCTGAGCGACGTACCAGAAAAGCAGTTGCACTAGTCAACCTTGGAAAGCGTCGCGATGACTTGGTGGGCACTCCTTTCCGGCGTCTGCGAATCGGCAGTCTCTATCGCGGCACCCGTGTCTTTTGGGCACTCATCGTGGCGGCACGTTATCGCGAAATATCGTAGATGACCTCTACAAATGATCGTACGGAAATCAGAGGAGCAGCGTACCGTCCCGGGTTGTTATCGGGGAAGATATCTCGAGCCCCATGACATGGAGAACCCAATCCTCTGGCGAGAACAGTTCGCCTCGGTCTTTTCACCGTGGTGATCTGACTCGCATCAATGACCGTCGATCAGTGGCCACGCTGGCGTTGCTGGCTTTTGCCAGTGATGCGACTAGAGGTGTCGTACGCCGTACGAGGAGATGAGTCGGTTGGCCGCTCGGCAAAGGATGTCCACCATTTAGTTCACTTCGTGGCTCTCGGTCTCTGGCCGGGAAACTCGATTCAGACTATTCTCGGACCGTCATGGTTATCTTTGCCTTTTTGTTCTCTTCGTGAGGACACCTTTCTTCGCGGTCTCCGTCCCGCGCGGTCGAGGACATACATGTGTTGATGACCTTGACTGCGCATGTACGAGACATCCCATGGAATTAGAAGGCCAGTACCCAGACGACTGGAGAGCCATTGCTGGATTGTTCACGATCATCTTGGCGTCCGCCGAGGCGGTGTGCGGGGGAGTGATCGACTGTTGAAAATCCCCCCTTTGGATGAACTGCAATGCACTGAGGATCCTGCTTGTCACAACCCGTCGGAACGTTGTTAGATGAGGGGCAACACGAGGTAGTGGAGCGACTGCGTGTGGGGGACGGTGTGTGGAGTGGGCAAACCTTCAGCATCGGCAAAGAGAATGGCCTGGGTACGTAAATAGCTCCAAGCATGATCACTGTATGATTCTATACGTCATTACCTCGGCGAACTATAACCTGGGTGGATACTCTAGAAATGAATCCCGTGTCAGATGGCACGACAAAATTAGCGGACCACCGAAGTAAGATTCTGCGAGGGCGTTCTACTCGGTGGCAGATTCCGCAGCCTTTAGGGCTGTATCAAAGGAACGTAGGAGCGAGTCCCTGTCTTCCATGCCCACACTGATCCGCACCAATCCCTCTTCAACCCCATAATGTGCCGCCCACTCGAGCTCAGTGTAGTGGGCAAGGATGGTATATGGGCATGCCAGTGTAAAGTTCGTTCCGAGACTTGGGCCTTTCTGACAGGGCAGAGCATCGAAAAATGCCTTCGACGCTGCCAACGACGTGAATGTGAGGGAAAATAGTCCACCATAACCACCTTCAGGAAGTTTACATCGCAAGTAGTTGCTCGGAGTCGTGTACTTTGGGTAAAACACCTCTTTTATAACGGCAGACGAGGGGCACTCAACGATGGAGCGTGAGCGCAAGAATGCGCAGATGACTTGAGTATTGTCGTCAATCGTTCCAACACGCTGTGCAAAGTTGCGAGAATTGCGTTCCATGAACAAAGCATCCTCGTTAAAGTATGTGTCTTCGTAAGTAGCCATGAAATTCTTCAATGTTGTATACTGTCGTCCTTTTGGATTGAGTACGAGGCTGAACTTTGCCATGAGTCATCTGTGTCAAGACGCCATTTTCAACGTACCTCCCACCCATAGCATTGGCGTCACCACTAAAAATCTTGGACAGGCTCGTAACGACAATATCTGCAAATGGTAGGACTTCGACGCTGACAAAGTTTCCGATAGTGTCATCGACGACCAGTAGAAAATCATATTTGTCTGCCAATGTTCTAAGGCGGGGGATGTCGGCCGAGCGTAGGAGTGGGTTTGATGGGAATTCAGTGAAGAGGGCAAGAATTGGGGGCTTCATTGGATCTTTACTAGATTCTTCTACGAGGAGACCTTCCAGGGTATCAATGTCCGTGTCGAGTCCATGACCAAAGAAATGAGCCCCCGGTCCCCATTTCTCCAGAATTTTGAGGGTGTCGGTGTACGGAAACCTGTGGTCATTGAGTTTTTAGCAGCAGGGCTGATAAAGGAAGTAAGCTCACCCAAAACACACGCTTTTAGCCGGAGGCCGCGCCCTGAGGCAGAGCTGGTGAGCGTTCCAAATCGCGGCCATCCCTGTAGAGAAAAGGAACACGTCATCTTCACTGACGTCCTGAACACCTCTGCTGCTAGGGCCAATCTCGACGTCGTACGCGCCAGCGCAAGGTCCTTGCGGACCGTCTTGCACATTGTCCCTTATGAGAACCCCAGCTATGCGTCTGCGAAGGGCACGCTTCGCGAATGCGGCAGCACTAAGAGGTAGATTACGCCCATATCGTTCTTCAAGGTATATGCTCTGATCCTTGCTCAACATATCCAGAGGCACGACAGTGTTCGATGGTTGGCACACTCCTCCGGGTGGAATCCTTGTCGGTGATTGTTTGACAGAGTAATACTTGTTCGAAGCTCTGAAAGGTGAACGAGACTGAGTCGGCGAACTCGGTGTCGATGATTGTAGATGTTGCTCTTGGTTGGGCAAAAGGGAGAGGCAATGCTCGGCGAACCGAGAGGAAATCCCCAAGCCAGTGTGCTGCCAGAATTGCTTTGCGATTGGGAAGATGCTTGGAGGGAAGAGCGCGATGTGTAATTCGGCATGCTGTCGCGCCTGGGCGAAAGAGTCTTCGGGACAGATGAAGTACTGAACAAGTCTGACTTGTGCTGGGGTTCCTTCAAGCGCGGCTCGGTTGAGTATGAAAGTTCGACACTGGTCTGCAATCTTTTTGGAGGGACATAACAAACACTTTTCTCCGTTCACTCCAAACTTTTGTTCGCAAATGTTGGCAAGCTGCAAAGAATCAGATCCAATCAGGCGATCACTGGAATTAGACGTGCCTTTCGGATGCTTAGATGTATAAAAAACCGTGGATATCCCGAGACCATGGAATCCACGATACGCTTCTCGCCCTCTTCATATCCGACATTATCTCTCCAAGTCGGAAGAGAAACGGAGATGGCATGTTGGGTGAACGGTGGGACTGCAAGTCCCAAGGTTTCTACCCCGGCTGCAGAGGCCATATACGGGAAGGCGCGGTGATTGGGTTTGATGCCAGATGGTGAGCGGGTCGATACAGTGACTAGCAGCTTATCTGGTAGTAAAGATGAAAGTTTAGCGATCGGCCGAAAGAGAATTTTTCTGCCTACGTCATTCAATTGATCTTGTTCAAACTACGATACAAGGTTTGCCTCCAACTCTGCACTGCAAGTAGGTTAATGGGCGCCGTTCTTGCATGCCGAAAACTAACACCTTCTCTTACAGGCACCAAATGGATTAGAGATTCAGCTTCTTTGCGCCGGCGACAGTGACGAAGGATACCTCAAAGTGGGAGGCGCTGATCCTTCCCTTTCCCCCTTGGATGGTGGACTGGCGAGGGTTCCGCGCCGCATGTTGGAGGTGAGGCGTGGACGAGAATATCTCGGTCAACCTCACTTTCCGACTCTCATTTTTTCCCCCAATGTCTTCTGATATTCGCATTCTCCCTCCCGACGAGTCCGGTCCATCCATCCTCGGAGGACTCTATTCGCTGTTTACAGGAGGTTGGCAGGGAATGATGGACAATGTAGTGAATAAAAACCCCAAGTTTCCGCCATTGGAAGTACTCCCGTGTGCCAATGTCAATGTGGAAAAATATGCGGCTTGCGAAAAACCAGGCAAACTAACCTGTGGTTCCTGTAAACTAGTATCTTACTGCTCCAAGGTATGGCATACATAAATATTGGTGTCCGTCAGCTGTTTACTATGCGTACCCACAGGAATGTCAAAAGGTTCATTGGAGTGTTCATAAGTCAGGTCAGTCGATTTGTATGTAAAACGGCTCTTCCTTACCTCGTAGCAGACTGCAAGGACCCTATCAAGTCGATCAATTGGAAGCCGGGTTGGATTCTGGAAGGTCGTGAGCCTAGCTTTCTCCTCGAATCCGACATGTCGACGGCTGAAGAATTCGCAAGCCGTTTCCGAGATAGGCTGTCGATTGGCTCGTCACTGTCGGTGTTGTTTTCGTTTCTGTTAAATTTGCAGAGCGTTAACGTCCATAACAGCTGGGGTAATGTTCCGGCCATGGATATCGTCAATCTACCAAATAACGAGAAGAATCTAAATACAGATTTATCGCTTGCGTTCGCTGGTGGGCAGTGTGCTATACGCCCGTTTCTGTTTATCTGACTACCTTCCAGCCTCGGGCGACATCCGTAACCTCGTAGAGACGGTCAACGCTCTTGGACCAGACTATTCTGGACAGCTGAACATCCTGCTCAACGACTTGAATCCCCATGTTGTTTCCCGCAACATCGCTTTACTCTTGATTTTGGGAACAATACAAGACGAAGTTATCGCCGCAGATATGGCCCTCCACTTCTGGTATTCTGTTTTCATCCCTATGGAATATCGCCTCCGCATTCTATCCATGGTCTCAACTCTACTAAGGAAGGGCAGTTCGACTGGCCCAATTATCACCCAACTAGGACCTCATTCAAATTTGACTTGCTTGGTCTCGTCCGACGTCCGGAGGCTTTTGGTGGAGAACGCAGGGCCTGCGATGTCTCCCGATGAAGCACAGATTGAGTACAAGCGCGTGAGAAAAGCCCCTTCTCGTGTCGATTTTCGAGACCGAATGTATATGGGCTTGAAACCCTCGCATCGCCTTGCATTCCTGGAATATCGGCGATTCGGAATCATAATCCCTTTTGGAGCCCTCAATGCTCATTTCAATGTGCCCAATCCCTCTCTTTTTTCCGGAGGCATTTGGTTACAGACCGATTTCGCAGACCCCCTCGAGTCATGGGAGTAAGTATCCGTTCAGTCTGAATCACGAGCGAACAGTGACACGTCACCTTTAGCATGGATAAGATCTTTTCTGCAGGAAAGGCGCACGGCGCCCAACCTGAAGATGTCTACGGGTGCCTTTACTTTTACCTGTCAGACCAACTACGAGCGTTTGCCCGCCACATACGTCAACACCGCATCTCTTTCCATATTTTTAACTCTGAAGCGTGTGCCCTCGCGCAGGGCATTACCCGCGGCATGTTTGCTGAGTATGAAGTTCCGTCCACCACCCGATTCGACCGCATTGACGTGTCGAACATCATGGATCTAAACTACGTTGGTATACGAGGTGTGATGGATGCCTGGGGGCCACTGCTCGCGAAAACCGACAATGCCGCTCTCACCGGTTACTTCATGAATTGGGTGGCGTTTGCGGAGAAAGGCCGAGTTGCAGACGCTGGACCAGCTGTGCTCAAAAGCACGCTTGACCTGATGAGGAGGAGCAATCGGGTACGTTGTCAAGTTGAACGGTTTCATCCTCACTGATCCTGCTGCGAAGCTTCGTCCCGTTGAGGATCCAATGTTGGCCTTGTATCTCGCCATGAATGATATGGATGCATTCTATGATGCTTCCAAGGCATTTTCCAAGTTTTGGAGGACCCATGGTGGTGCCAGTGTCAAACTCAAGCTGAGAACAGCCCACAAGATCGTCCCACATGTGCGTCGTGATACGGGTTCTTTACAAGGTCCGTGTTGGTCGTTGAACACTGAACCATAATAGCGCCTGAAATGTGCTGTCGATGCCAAGCCAGACGTTCTTCCCGAGTTCGTTGATGATGAATCGTGGTATCGTTATGTGCGTTCTATTGGAGTTTGGTGAATCCTTGGCACTTACTTTCCATCAGACGCGACTACTCAATTGGACATGGACGGAACGCTACGTCGAGTTGAGTCATAAGGGTGACGGGATGTCTTAGTACGCAGTAAATGTGTTGTTGTCGAGAATTCTACACTCCCGGGCCCCTTACTACAATCATGAACTGATTCTTCGATGGAGGGCAACACGTTTTGCGCCTCATGAAGAGAAGGGGCTTGTGAGTCTCCTGCCTTGTCTCCACTAGTAATAAGACCTCCAAAGTTTTAGACTTTTCGCTGGGTACCCATGACTGACTCCAGCAGGCCGTCCTCATCAGCGGAGCATACGTTCGCTTCCCTCATCAAGTCAAACGACCCCCTGGGCTTGTTTGCAGCGTCTGACTGCGATTGCATTGGCAATGCAGTCGATGACACCCTAATGCCGCTCAAATTACCGCCTCTCTGGGCACTACCTTGCGCAAACCTTTGCTCGAACCCTGGAAAATTACCTTGTAGTAGGTGTAAACTAGTCTCGTACTGCTCGCAGGTAAGCTGCAGGCTGTCGTCCACGATGATTGAATGACGATACTTTGAAGAAATGTGAGAGGGAGCACAAGAGTGTTCATAAACGATGTGTGTTCATACTCTTATCGCACATCCCGATGCTGACCAGCGGCAGGTTGCAATATCTTCCCTGGTTCGAAATGCGTGGACGGTGGCTCTCGCGACGACGACCAATGTCCTTTGAGATCTGAATCGACTCCCCTGTGTGATGGAACCACGCAGATGGCTATACCACTGTTCGCATTCAATCATTTCGTAGACAATTCGTTAGCTGATCAATTGTAATCTAGGTCTGGGAACCTACCAGCTTTAGACGTCATCAACATCAAGAACAACGAAAAGGACAAGACGAGAGATTTTTCTCTTGCGTTTGTTGGTGAGTTACTAGTCATCCTTTGATTTCTTAGGGTTTCACCTTGTCTAGCATCTGGAGATCTCCGGAACGTCATACGCACAGTCAACGGACTGGGGTCCGACTATACAGGACGCCTTCACGTTTTGCTCAACGATACCTCAAATACCATCGTGTCGCGCAATATTGTATTACTCCTGATCCTTGGCACGATGTCTAACGAAGCGGTTGCCGCCGACATCGCACTTCACTTTTGGTGCTCTATCTTCTTACCAGAAGAGCACCGCCTTCGCATCCTCGCCATGCTTGTGTTGATTTTACATCAGCAAACCGACAGGACAGAGCCTCTCTCCGTTTCTCTGGGTGGACGTGCGAAATTGGCTTGTCTGGTGCCTCGGGAGATAACAGACCATCTGTTGTATACTGCAGGCCCCACCTTGTCAATGTATCGGGCGCGAGACGAATACGAACGTGCCTACGCAACACCAGCTCGACTGGACGCCAAAAATAGAGCGCTTGCGGGCGTGAAGCCTAGTCATACCCTTGCGTTTATGGCGTTTTGGCGATCTGGGGTTGTCCTTCCTTTCAGCGTTAATAATGACCACCATACAGTTCCAAACGCCTCCTTTTTCTCTCCCCGCGGTGTTTGGCTTGACAATGTTGTCGAGAACCCACTTGCTGCTTGGGAGTACGTCAAAATCGTTTGGTTTCAACCTCTGATTGATCTTGTCATATGCACTGCAGCCCAAATGAGGTCACCAAGTCGGGACGAACTTGTGGGGCGGAACCCGAAGACATCTACGGTTGTCTGTACTTTTACCTCTCAGAACAACTGAAAACATTTGCAAAGCGCATTCGCGAACTCGAGGTTACATTCTACGTGTTCAATGCCGCCCCACATACGATCGCCCAGGACATTTCGGGTGGCGAGTACACCAGATATGGCCTGACGCCGCGCATGCGGTTTGACCGCATCGACCTCGGCCACACGATTGCGAACTCGGCATCTTTGCAGGACGTGTTGAAGACATGGACGCCGTTGCTAGCGGACGGAGATACAGCCGCGATTCTTGGCATTTTCTCCGACTGGACAAACACCCAAAAGGACGGCAGCGTTGCCGGAGCGGACGACGCCATCGTCGCGCCAATCGTCGAGAGATTTATCAAGCTAGGCAGGGTGACCACCTTTCTTTACTTTGTTCCCCAGATGTGACGTTATTCACGCGGTCTGACAGTTTCCGCCTGGGACGACGTTGGCTGATGCCAAGGCGACGGAGACAGCGTCGCTGGATGCAGCGTATGACAATTCGAAGTCATTTTCTAGGTTTCTGAAAAGCAACGCGGTCAACAATGTGCTACGCGAGACAAGCCTCAAACGTCGTTTGAGACACAGGATATTGCCTCAGGTGCGTCGTTGTCCATACCCTGGCTGGCACTCGAGTGAAGCGCTGGTATGCCAATAGAGGATCAGGATGCCAGTAGATGCGAAAGCGTCGGACTTGCCTCATGTTCCAGACGACGACACATGGTATCGTTATGTATGTTGCTCCCACTGTGAGAAGCTTTGTTGTTGATCGTCGGGCGTGAACAGGCGAGGCTTCTCAAGGTCTCGTTTACGGCGCGTTATGTAGAAATTGCTCGTGCCTCGGGGTAGAGTCTGCCTTCTGTAGATTTGTTTGACAAGACATTGGCAGCATGGTTAGATATATAAATGTAAACAAAACTATACAGTACATGCTGAATTCTCTTTCTTTCGACGCCCATCACAAAGCCACCTCTGAACATGTCATTTCTCTCCTATAAAACGCCATGGCCCTCTCGCACTCTTCGTCGAAATCCACAGTAAAGCTAGAGTCTGTAACGAGGGTGCCACAATCTTCGACTTCATCGTCATCTTTCCCAACAACAAAGCGAAAAACTTGCTCGGGTGACGACAATGTGACTGACCCAGACTCGAAAGGTGATTCCAACTTTGTAGGAATATCAAGGAGGCGACGATTGATGCGATCACGGAAGAGACTGATCAACAACTCCCATCTGGCATACCACGAGAGTTCCAATCCACGGAAACAGCTCCATGAAGGTGGACTACGCGGAGACGAAGCACCATC
>JBBPTZ010000936.1:0-13440 GCA_038094315.1 Phylloporus cf. tubipes
CGCCCGTTTTTTGTCGCCGTGGGCCTGTGAAAGTTCATATCACCTTTATGGCCGGATGGAATGTGAGACCAGCCGATGGCAATGATGATGCCGAGCGCTGCGCCGGGTGAGTACGAACCCTTTGATGACACGCCATCAGATCTTTTGGCACCGTCTGGCCATTCCGGGTCTCCACTGCGCTGCAACATATTATGGTATTGCAAGAAATTGCTTTTGCATTGCCAGCGAGTCGAAACGGCCTTGCAACATGGCATCTTTGGGCTATTGGGTGCCACAGTGTCTCGCCCTCCCTCTCTGCACACAGTCCGTCTTGCAGTGGGATTTTGCACGATCCCCCCGCAGCACACGCGGTCAGCCCAGCGGTCCATCACTGCATCATGGTCTTGCAAGGCCATAGCGCTGTGCAAGCCTAACGAGTCAGTCTTGAACTCCATACACTGATGTCACCCTTACCTCGTCTTCTCAGGTTCCCGTATTGCAAAACGTGATGTCCCTAGTGTTGGTGAGTCAGAGTCCGAGTTAAACTTCGTTCTTGTACACTCGTCCCTCTGAGTAACAGCGTGCCCTCTCTCGTTCACCGTCTTGCAAAGTGATTTTGCACGATCCCTCAACAACGCACGGGGCTCATCTTGCAGGTTACGAAGTGTTTTGGGAGCCTTGCGAATCGAGACGGCCGCCCAATGATTGTCCCTCCGTCCTCCCCCAGCTAGCGGTCGCGTTTCGACTCGTACTGTACTTTCCACCTTGTCTCCCACCCATTCTGTCACGTTCGCCATTGCTTTGGCGGTCCCAATCACGTCCGCCTCTATGGCCTGAGGCCTCTGAATGTGACACGATCGTCTCGTCCCGCTCGTCACTGTCACCTCCTGGCGTTCCTGGGTGCTACAACCGTCGCCTCCGTTGCTGCTATCGTCCTCAGAATGCCATCCAAGGTCGATCGTTGCTTTATCCGTACATAGAAGAACAGTTGTCATCGCTGTGCCCGAACCTGTTTAACCTACAAGCTGTACACGAACCAAGCACTACGATCCCCGAGATTCTTGGGTTCATCTTCCTTCTTCATCCACTGTCTCTGCTCCGCTTTCAACCTATTCTGTCGCCTCAGGTATATCAAGTTGGCGATCGCAAGGAACATCGCAATGCCGGACATGACGATGAACGTGAGTGTTGCAGCCGTATACCTGGGGCCAGGTGACAGCGTTCCAAGTAGCCAGGTAGCAGCTATGCCGCCTATTTGGGAGAGAGTGAAGCAAGTGGCCACAGCACTGGCCCGCCGGACATGTGGTGCGCTGTTGTTCGCCATCCAGGTAATTCCTGCAGGGGCCGCACAATATATCCCAGAGACGAACAAGAAAAGGGAGCCATAGCGAACGTGGCTCGATGTACTCGCTGTCGGTGAGTGTGGTCAAGCACGTCGTTTCGCAGAGGATAGCTTCCAAACACCGTAAAATAGGGTAAAACCGGTCACCTCCAGAACAGAACAGAATATCACGATGTATCCACGACACTGGTACCTATCCGATAGGACGGCCGTGGCAAACAACACTGTTGGTGCACAATAAGCGAGCGTCGAAAAGATTGTTTACTGAGAACACGTACAAACAAAGGCGACCACAAATGGAAGAACACTCATGAGTTGAGCTCGGCTGCCTTCATACCCAAGACTTGCAACAATTGTCGGTTCAAAGCTACCGCCTGTCAGCACTGAACACGCATGGAGGGACCGAACTCACTAAGCCAGACTAAGTAGTATTGCGCCTGGTGGGATCGTTATTAATCAAAGTGAAATTTGAGGGTATAAGGGGTATTACCACCAATCAGAGAGGCAATAGCGATGAACCAAACATGCGGGGACTTGGCTGCTCTGACAATTTCTATCCAGCTAAAGTTGTCCCTGTCGTCATCTTCCGACACAGAACCAGAATGTTTCAAGGTGGAAACGACATAAACATATTCCTTCTCCGTCAAGAAACGTGCCGTTTCTGGGGAGCGAGGAAGAAGGAAAAATGAGATCACACCAAAGACAAAACTAAATGTGCCCTCCTGTCAAGATCGATCAGTGTCATCTCAGATACAGTCAGAACACGGCATACTAGAATGAATATCCAGGCCCATCCAGGTTTATTACCCTTTCCGTTGAGTTGGCCGATAGCAGCGGCTAATAAGCCGGATAATATGCCTCCAACTGATGACGCCGCAAAAAAAGTCGCGATCCTGGGAAGAGCGTTGCACCACATGGTGTGACACCAATGGAAAGCACTGCGTACCGTATTCGCAGTCGTCTCCGTGGATAGAAGAATGAAAGATAAAGGATGACCCCGGGAAAGAGGCCAGCTTTCCTACTGATGAATAGAGGGATTTATGCTTGCAATGTCCGAACCTTCTGCTGCCCCTAGAAAGAACCGACACGCCAGCAATCCCGAATAGTTATGAACGAATCCTGGAATTGCATCTGATGAATATCTCATATTGGGACGACCATAAAAATACATCACCTTGCGAAGCAGAAACTACACCCCAGATGGTGACCATAGCAGGAAGCATAAGATTGGGTCCGACATACTACGACACCGAGAATATGTTACCATCTACATTGCTGATAGTGGTATGACCTACCTTCAAAAGTAGCGTGGAAGGAAACTCGGCGATCAAGTAAGGACTTGCATGTGTGAGCCTTTGCTTAAAGTAACAAGAATTTGCACGCGTACACATAAGTTACAGTTAGAACCACTGTGTACTATGAAAATCTATAATTCAGGAGGGGAGATACATAGAGCGCTCGGCACACCTGATAGTTTGACATGGCGAGCGATTCCTGCATGCCAGCTACACGTGCATTCCCAATGTTTGTCCTGTCCTCCATGTCATCTATACTTGAGCATATCACGACGTCAAGACCGAGTTTGAAACATACCAAGTAAGCAAGCAAATAGAAGATAGCGCATAATGGGAGAATCCGTCTGTCGAGTTTTCTCCAAACAACTCCTTCTAGTGCAGTATTTTCTGCTTTCAACGACTCTGTTTCCTGTATCAGAGTGAGCTCGCCAGGGTCTTTCGCAGTGGAAGAGCGGTGCAGTGTCTCAGCCTCACTCATTGCGTACTACTGAGTGGAGGTCAGAAGAGCATGAGATACCGGAACCTTGACTTATGTATGTATCAGACCCCCCAAAACGGCGACAGGTACCTGGTGAAGCATACTGCTCCCTTGCGAGCCAGGTCCAAGGGGTAGATTGCGGACATCGGGTGCGTTATCGCTTCAATCCGCTATTACGTTCCAGGACCTGGTCCCTCAGGCCAGGACTGTGACTTTGGCACTAGGGCGCGAGGGGATCGCGCAAGACGAGGAATGTGCAGGACGACACTCGCGATCGTACACCGGTTTGTGGAGTTGTTGATCGGATTTTGAATACATGTATCTCCGATCAAACAAACTGGCGGGATTTGAAATCTCTTTTGTAACTTCCCCTAATCCAAGCGCCCGCCCTGACAGTAACAGATCTTCGCATCCGACCTCCTCCTGAAGATCCACCAACGCACCAAAATATCTATGCGATGCGTTTTGTAGATGAAGTTCAAGCAAGGGTTTCAGTATGTCTGTTCGCCTGTCCACTTCATCTGTTATACCTTAGCCATAACATTCGCGATCGCAAGGATCAATATGCAGATAGATATGATGATGAATGTGGTCGTCGCCGTCGTATAGTTGGGAGTAGGCAATAGAATTCTGAATAGCAGATAGCAAGAACACTGCCAAGATGGAAGCCTGCTCGTCGAGTGCGGGGTGAACTAGCTAGCCATGCATTCAATGTTGGCGCAGCGACGGTTCTAAATAGACGCTCACGAAAGTTTCGAGCTTGATTGCCTGTGTATCCGAGACCAGCGACAAATTAAATCGTCAAAGCTATCACATCATGGCTGTGAGTATCGAAAGAAAAAGAGTCAGTCTCCGGCCCGCAACTTTGCCATACTACTACGATTTTGATTCCAAGTTACAAGTCGGCGCTGTGCGTCGCACGGATTACAGGCTGTATATAAACCATGCACTACGGTCTCCGAGGCCTTCTGGCTCTTCTTCCTTCGTCATCCTCTGCCTCCTCTCCGCTTTCAAACGGTTTTCACGCTGCAGGTACATCAAGTTCGCTGTAGAAATGACCACCATGCAGACAGACATGACGACAAATGTGATCGTCGCCGTCGTGAAATCTGGACCAGAGGACAGGGATCCAAGGAGCCACGTGGAAAGAATGCCACCCAGCTCAGCTGCAATAAAAGTGATCGCCACAGTGGTTGCCCTTCGTATGTGTGGTGAGCTGTTGTTCGCTAGCCAAGTCATCAATGCCGGCACAGCACCAAACGAGCCGGTGACAGAGAAGAACAGAGAAGCGTAGCGAACGTGGCTTGATGTGCTCGCTGGGTAATCATACACACATGAGACAGCTATACTTGTCTGATGGCCCAAAAATACACGTACCGTAAAACATGCTGAAACCGATAACCTCTAGAACTGAAAAAAATATTATCGTGTAACCACGACACTGGTAGCGATCCGATATAAAGGCAGATGTTAGGGACACTGGTTGCGTTGTCGCATCATAAACGAGCAGCCGAGAGTGTCAACACGCACGGACAAATGTAAGAGCAAAGGGGGGAACGCTCATGAGTTGGGCTTGGTTACCTGTATATCCAAGGCTGGCGACGATCGTCGGTTCGAAACTATCATGGTGACCGTCAGCAGTAGAAAGAGACCAACTAACCAAACCCACTAAGCCAGGCCCAGTACTAATGAACCTGATGGAACTAGTCTCAATCAAATTAGGATTAGAGGCGCACGAAACTTACCGCTGAGGAAGGTGGTACACGCGACGAGCCACACGTGTGGAGACTTGACCGCTTTCACAACCTCCATCCAGCTAAAGCTGTCCTTTTCCTCGTCCTCCGACACAGAACCGGCGTGTTTCAGGGCAGATATAACGTATGCTTGTTCGTTCTCAGTCAAGAAGCGGGTAGTTGCCGGCGAGCAAGGAAGCAAAAAAAATGAGACCGCCCCAAAGACGACAGTGAATGCGCCTTCCTATCGAGATAGTATGAGCACCATGACATGGATTAGTCCGCAAAACCCACGAGAATGAATATCCAGGCCCACCCAGGCTTACCACCCAACCCGTCTAACTGGTTGATAGCAGCGGCAAGCAAGCCAGAGAAGGCACCCGCTAAAGACGCTGAAGAAAAGAAGGCTGCCGTCCTGGCAGGGATGTCAGGGAATGCACCTCAACGTTGATTTCGCGCATACCGCACTTGCATCCGCCTCCTTGGATAAAAAAATGAAAGGTAAAGAAGAATGCAAGGGGGGAGACCACCTGATGCAACGATGAATAACGCGAACTAATTTTATGGGGTCACCAAACCTTGGACGAATCCCAGAAAGAATCTGCAAGCGAGTAAGCCAGAATAGTTGGTGACGAGCCCTTTGCCTCATATGAGAAAATATCTGGTGCAGACAGTCATATAGTCTCACCCTGTAATGCAGTGACTAGACCCCACAGCGTGACTAGAGCAGGTAGCATGAGATGAGGTCCTAGATACTGCAATGACGATATGAAAGAGTCGGATCATTAGTGATGCGCAATTTACCTTCAACAGCAAGGCGGATGGAAGCTCAGAAACGATGTAAAGACTGGTGCGAAATGTGAGTTGGTGACGATAATCACAAATATTCACGCACGTTAAAGTTATTGCGACGCTGAACTATGAATAGGATAAGCCAGGGAGTAAATCATCCAGCACTCGACACACCTGATAATTTGACATGCCAAGCGAAATCTGCAGACCGGCCACACGCGCGTTCCCAATGCTGGTCCTATCCTACACAGTGTCTATGGGTCAAGTACACCATGAAACCGGGTTGAATGATATACCACGGCATCAAGTAGAAAGAAGCCGGTACACAACGGAAGGATCCACATGTCAAGCTTCTTCCAGACAGTGTCGCCTAAAGTAACGTGCTCGTCTTGCGAAAAGTCTTCCTCCTTGAGCTCGCTAAGGTGATCCATATTGTGTGAAGTGGGACGCTGGTGGAATACACCGGCGCCTGTTGCGTGCAGGAAGAAGTCAGAGGAAGAAAAACGGCAATGTCGAGAGTACGTACATATTTCGCCGTGTTATTTTATCATGGGACTTGAAAACAACGGGCCACATTGTGGCCATTGCTGTGCAATCATGATGCTGGGCGCTGAGTGAACGGGATGTATAATGACGGGAGTTTCGCATCATGATCTGATCAGGATGCTCTAGAGTGCACTTCATGTCGCGTAGCGTTCTTGCATAACAGCGTTAGTATCCCATTGCTAGAGAGTCGGATGGAATCCTGGTGGTTAGTATGTAACACGGCTGACCGTCACGTGATGGGTGAACGGTTCCGGTGATGAGCGGGCAATCAAGATGAAAATACTGCCACACCCGGCCCGGGGCTGTTGTTAACCAGAGATCCGCTACTCGGACGCGTTCCTTGTATTCACCCAAAGTTTGGATCTATTATTTTTCCGGTGGGAGTTCGTACTATGCTGATGTTGCAACTAGACCGGTGTAGTTCGGCTTTTTGCTCGCTATACTATGTCTATTTGGACTTTGGTTGCCTACTTGTAAACTGCGTCCAAGGACCAACCAGGTCTGCCACTGCGTGGAATTGCTAGATGTGACAACCCCAGTGATTGCGCAACCTTGAGCATAACCAGGTACGTCGACAAGTCTCTGGTCCGCAGTAGCGGCGACCGTTTGGAATGTCCGCGGGGGTGACAGGGTTGTCAGAAAGCAGGCGAATGCTTCCGTCGGTCTCGCCGTGTACGGAAACATCTGATCATCTCCATCGAGTCGGGTTAACTTTGACGCAGTATTGTGGGAGCGGAATGGTTCGTTCCTCGTTCCTGAACACCCGCCGACCCAGCTCAAATGTCTCCTAGCGTACCGCGATCCGAGCTGATACAGACCATCGTGACATCTGCTCACTCGCCGGCCTCCAGTCGCACCGATACCGTCAAGTCCCGGGCTCCCAGCGGTTGTACCATTGAAGATTGATTGAAGGACACGTCAAAGGGGCCTGCCAGGATGCCTCGATCTGATCGGAAAGTTACTGGCAGAGGGAAATATAACCTTACTCGACAATGCCACGACCGTGATGTTAGTGGTTGGACGGTGCAATCCTCTCGGATGATTCCTTTCAGACTGAACCATGAAATGCCATCGTCTTCATTCTTGCCATCGACATCCTACAGGCTATATATAAACCATGCGCTACGATCACCAAGGCCCTCCGGCTCCTCCTCCTTCCTCATCATCTGCCTCCTAACAGCTTTCAGCCGGTTTTCTCGCCACAGGAAGACCAAGTTAGACGCTGCGAGAATCACCATGAAGATGGACATGATGATGAACGTGGCCGTGGCCAACGTGTAGTCAGGAGCAGTAGATAGAGACCCAAGGAGCCACATGGCAAGAATAGCGCCTGCTTGGCCCGTAATGGAAGTCATTGCTACCGCAGTGGCTCGTCGAGCGTGCGGGGCGCTGTTGTTTGCCAACCATGTGCCCAGTGGGGGTATCGTGCATAACGCGCCAATGGCAGAGAAGAAAATGGAGATATAACGGACGCGGTTCGATCTGCTCACTTTGAGTTGTGCATCCATGAGATGGACACCCTCCTCCAGATGATTGTTGCAACGTACCGTAAAACATGGTAGCACCAATCACCTCCATAAGGGAAAAGACTATCGCAGTGAATCCACGACACTGGTAGCGATCCGATACGAAGGCAGATATCAATGACACTTTTCTCGTTACTTGGATGAGCGAATAGCAGGGAGTTTTCAACTTCAGAAGTACGTACGAACAAAGGTGAGAGCAAACGGTGGAACAGTCATCAGTTGAGCTGTGGTGCCTTCATATCCAAGACCAGCGACAATCGTCGGTTCAAAGCTACCGTCATAGTTTTCAGCATCGGAAAGGGAGAGATACAGAAGCAACACACAAAACCAGACCAATCAAAATTGTGCCTAACGAGGCCATTGTTAATCAAGGGGTAAAGCTGAGACTGTGCAGATATTACCGCCAAGAAACGAATTGATGGTTAAGAGCCAGACATGCGGGGACTTGGCCGTTGCAACGACCTCTGCCCAGGTGAAGTTGTCCTTGCTGTCGTCCTCCGATATAGAACCGGCACGCTTCAGGACGGAAACAACGTAGGCTCGTTCTTTGTCGGTCAAGAAACGCGCCGTATCTGGAGAGCGAGGGAGGAGGAAAAATGAAACTACACCAAAGACAATGGCAAATCCGCCCTCCTACGGGAACACATACGTCATTTCACGAAGCATAGTCAAGTGTATGGCTTACGAGAATAAATATCCAGCCCCATCCTGGTTTTCCACCCTTCCCATTCAGCTGATAGATTCCAGCGGCCAAACATCCAGAGAAAGCGCCAGCCAATGATGCTGAGGTAAAGAAAGTTGCGATCCTAGCAAAACCATAAGAGAATTATTGCGACATTGATTTCACGCGCACCGCATTTGCAACCGTTTCCGAGGATAAAAGAATGAAAGATAAAGAATAATACAAGAGGGAAGACCACCTGCCTCATTAGTGAGTAATGGGAACAATGGTCTGGAATATTCATACCCTGAACGAATCCCAAGAAGAATCGACATGCTAGCAATCCGGAATAGTTGACGACAAACCCTTAACCAGATATGAATATATATCGGGCATGGAGAGTGGTGATCATCTCTCACCTTGACAGCCGGAGACCACGCCGCCCAATGTCATCATTGCAGGGAGAATGAGATCAGGTCCCACATACTGCAGCGGGGAAAGACGTGATTAGTGGTACTCTAATCATGCTTTGAATCACCTTCAAAAGCAAGGTGGGCACAAACTGGGAGACAATATAAGGGCTGGTGCAATGGTGAGTGTGTGTGCGGGTGATTTAAGATACGCGCACCTCGCAGTCAAAACTAGGCTGAACTATGAATTGATCAGCCAGACAGCGAACTAACAGTGATCAATTGCACCTGACGGTTTGTCATGGCTAGCGATGTCTGCAGGCCTGCCACACGCGCATTCCCTATGTTGCTCGTATCCTGCGCACCCTTTGTTCCCTGATCGTGGAGGCACACTAGGGACATACCACAGCAAGAAGTAAAAAGAAGCTGGCGCATAACGGAAGAATCCGTCTGTCAAGCTTCCTCCAAACAGTTGCCTCTAGGACAGAATGCTCTGCTTGCGATAACTCTCCCTCCTTGCGTTCACCGCAGTCGTCACCCGCACCAGGACACAAGTGGGATATAACGGTTTCGACCATTATCTGGGAAGGGATCAGAGAAATAGCATATTCGAAAACACGTATCCATATCTTATAAGGACTCGCCGTTTGTGAGGTTAGCGAGATGACAAGGGACTACCGAGCATGCCTCGGTCGAACTCGTGTACCTTAAGATTCCGTGTTCAGCGAATCGTTCACACATCGTGCGAAGACCGCACGAAAGTTCTGCTAGTAAACAACAGGAACCGACAGGCTTAAAGACATACTAGGATGTCCAATAAGCAGTCGGCAGCGGCGACGAATTTATTGGCAATGCCAGTGGATCTCGGTGTGTCCTTGCTGGCAGCGAGTTAATCTCCGCAAATGTTTCGCGAATGGAACACCCGCTAGTAACACCGGACTTGCAGCGATAATCATCAACGGTGATGAAGCGCACAAGGATTGAATGCACAAGAGTTAATTTCAGGATCGTGCGGTAGATGATACGGCGCACTTTGTCAATCTGCGAATCAGTCGGAGCCTCGACACTTCTTGCGGTGCTTGTAGTACGCCACCAACATACCGTGGAGGCCATGAATGCGAGTCTCGTTGAAGAAACCTCAGAATTCCTATGTTGCAAACAAACTGTGTCGTTAGAATGTCCGGAACGACCCCGACTACCGACTACGACGAGCAGGTAGACAAGCTGCAACGACACATTTCCGGTACGGGAGATACTGTGGCGATTAATTCTTGCATCAGGTGCGCCGCCCGCGGCACGATTCAAAACTCTCGACTCGAAACAGAAGGCAACCTACATATTCCATGGGCCGAACCACCTCGGTCACTGTGCAAATGCCGACTGGTTGAAGTTCCAAATTAGTTTGACTTCTAGGTCCTGCTCACCTGGTTACTTATTTTTGTCAAGAGGTGAGAAATCAAGCAAAGAAGACGTCGAAAAGTGCATTTTTGTGGCACTGCGAACTTCGGACTCGAGTCAGGGGATTAGAGGGACGAGTCGACGATCGGACCCCGATGCACGGGATTTCCTCTTTGGTCAGCGCTTCCGCTCTCGTTATTGCGAACCGAAAGGATACATTATACGACTCCACTTTGTGGATAACATCCAATGCTCTGTATTACAGTTCTACCTACGAATGATCAAAAACTAAAGCTCAAACCCGACGGGAGGAACAACAAAAGTAACTTTGCGTAATCGGCACAGTACCAATCTCCACGTGACTAAAGAATGTCAGACCTGCAGAGTGGGCAGCTCGAAGAATGGCTCGTTTTGAACCACTGTTCGCATCACAGTGATAGTCAGGACCTTGGAGTAGGGGCATCGTTTCAAATGAACTTGCCTTGTACAAACAGCTGGCATGGAATCGGTTCTTGCAGGTCTTGCATGGTTTCTGAGGTAAGCTCGCGTCCATCACGCTAATGATCCTGCGAGATCAAACGCAATAGATAAGCAATGGAAACAGACCAGAGATGAATGGAAAACCCATACGAATAGCATATCGCACACTCCACCTGTCCGGAAAAGTGGAGAGTCACGTTTTTGGTGAACAATGTCAGGCCATCGACGATGCGGCCATTCTTTTTTGGAAACTAGTCATGTCATGTTTCTCGCCACAGTTTCTGGCTCACCTGTTGCCATACGACCTGTTGTACGCCTAGTATCCAACCCCTCCACTTGTCCTCCGAGACGCCAACCATCTTTGTATCTCTTACTTCGAGCCTGTGCAGCGGCCAGTCGCTCGGCATCCGGATGGAGAGTTCGAGAGCCTGTTCATCCACCATGTATGACGCCGTCACTTCCCCAGAGGCAGATGAAACTTTGACAGTTAGGTTCTCCGTCGTTGAGAGTTCGGACGAGGCATCAGGTTGTCGGACCTGCGCCAGTTCGGCCTTGATGATACCCGGTGAGAAGTATGATGATGTGTAGTCGATAACACGCATGAGAAGTTGTTTGTCAGTACAGTCCGAGATCCATGAACGGATAAGGGCAGGGACGGTAAGGAGAGCCCGGTGATAAAGATGAGCAGCTAGCAACTGCAAACTCAGTGGGCTTTCTGGTTCGAAAGCTGTCCAGAGGGATGAACACCAGCTCAAAGAAAAACGAATGTATACATACTTTCTAGGTGAAATTCATCGACAGCCCACACGTCCAACTTGAATATCCGTTTCCCACCACTGAATAAACCGAGAACATCAAAGACACTCGGGATGAAATATCGGGAAATAATGTCGACTGCTCGCATGTGATTAAAATAGCCAGAGCGAACCTTCATCGACTGCGTCATAGGTCAGAACCGTATGCTTTTAGTACTGAAGCATGTACGCACTGCATTAATGAACAAATCGAACGTGATCATCCATGCAAGCAAGCATCTAGACAGTTCCTTGTTTAACGAAGTTGACTGTTCGTCTAGGTCAAGCATCTCTCCTGACCCAAGGCCCCGCTGTAACATAGCGAGTAGCTCAGGAGGTAGTTCTGGATTGACTGCATCCTCCGTATCGACACCGGCCTCGATCACATAATACTCCGTCCGTTTTCGAGCAGCATTCCGGAGAAAATGGTAACCCATCCGCTGGACATCTTGAGATTGATCTTCAAGTAGGTGGCACATCTACGATAGTTCCGTTGGCACAGAAGAACGAATGGGAAGGTGTATTTACTTACACTTGGTAATGTCTTCTCACTTATCACCGTAGATGGTGTGCCCTGGATGATGGTCAACGCCAACTCCTTGCATAACGTACGAGGTTCAGAGTGGGGCATGGCGACTGTATCCCATCAGCCTCTAAATCCGCAGAGATACAAATTGATCGCTCACTCGTGTTAACCGCGACTATATCCCTAACGAGTTTCAGCATCGTCGCTCTCCTCTCATGCCAGTTTGCACGAAGTGGTTTGTTCGTCGACGCAAGATCGTCAATAGCGATTACTAGCCGCAACGTTCTTCCAAGAGTCGTCAATGTTGCATCGTCTTCCAGTGAACAGTTCTGCAAAAAGTCAGCACCTTCCATTTCTGAAACAAACTTGACGCACCTCCAAGTTATTTTCAATCACATCCCAGATGAAATCCCAGTGTGACCCAGGAACATTCTGTAAGATGGGAGCGAGATGAAAAAATACCAGTGTCATGGCACTCTCAACGTCCTCGTCGACACCATCTTCGTCATCTTCGTCGGCAGTAACCCACTCCTGACACACCTTCATGACGTTTACGGCACGCTGTTGTGGAAGGAAGACGACATCAGAATCGGGATCGGGTGCCGTGGCTGCTAATAGCCGAAGGGTGATGAGACCCGTGGTGGATGATGAGCCAGGACGGATGCCGATGAGGGAAGCCGCTAATTCGTTACGATACCTATCGAGTTTTGGAGGCTCCGGCGCATACGCAACAATGGAGTGTAGTATGGCGATAGCCGTCTGGGGAGCTAAACGGCATGTGCCATCAGCAAATAAGCTCTTCAAAACATAGAAAACCGACCCTTCTTTTCCAAGTTTCTCGCAAGCGACAACCACAAATCGGCATCATCCTTTGTAGCATCACTGAACAAGTGCTGAAGCACAATCCCGAGCACCGCCGCATCCCTCACTCTGTCCCTCTCTTTGGCACGACGGACGACTTCAACGACAAAGGACGCTAGACTCCCGTCATCAAGGATAACAGTGCCATCCCTCCTCATGAGCGACCGCACTGCTTTGGCGTGTAGGCCATCCTCAACGCGGCCTAGGAGATACGTCGTCAGGGATTTCACCCTCTCCACGACATCTTTGAGGCGGTCCCGCGCGACATCGAGCGTCACGAGGCCACCTTGCGTACCCTCTACACGGAGGTATTCGTTTGCGTAGAAGCCGAAAATGAGGATATGACGTAGTGCCCAAAGATTAGACCGCGCGACGGTACGGGAAGCGGTAAGATATGTAAGGAGGGTAGAAACGGCACGTGCATACTTCCTACATGTCGAATTCGGAGAAGCAAGGGTGCTTGAAGAGGTTGGAAATGAGGAGTTGAGGAGTGCCAGACTCGAAGAGCTGGTTGAGGAGGGAAGAGAGGGTGAATCTAGCATTGCGTCGAACTCTTCGTGCGACGGGAAAATGTCTTTAAGCGGATCAATATGAATGCCCGGAGGTGAGGGAACGATAC
>JBBPTZ010000937.1:0-13436 GCA_038094315.1 Phylloporus cf. tubipes
GGACAGAGCTGAGGAAGGTACAACGATTCCAGATGTAGCTGGACCTAGGGAATGTTGCAGAAGAATGGTTCAATATGCTATCAGGAGTGGAGAAAGCCAATATGACAGCCCTACAGGCAGAATTTAGGGCAAGATGGCTGATGAAGAGCAAGGCGAAACCCACAAAGACGCAACAGAAACAGTGCTTATGAGATTGTACAATAAAAGAAACTGACGTAGGAGAATGGTGACACAGAGATGAAGGAGGAGACTTCACCCAGAACATATGGGCAACAGAGATAGTCAACCTGGCAACCAGTCTGGGTGACGAACAGGGATCCCTAATCAACTTTGTCATAGAAAATGCACCAAAGGTACTACGAGACCAACTAGCAGATGACTATGACTCTTGGGAGGTGTTCAAGGGGGCAGTCCAGGCAATACCATTAGACAAATTGCAGATGGAAAAGTGCCGCAGGGAAGAGGACAAGGCACGGGATCTGGCCATCACCTCCATATAGCAACAGTTATCCCAGCTTACCCTATAGTCTCAGCAACAACAAAGAACTACAGTTGCCCCATATCCAACACCCACACCACTCCCACCCATCATGGGAAGTGCTGGGCAACAAACCAGCAGCAAAATGCCAGCATCAACAGCATATCAAGCATGGGGAATGAGCACCACGTACCCTCCTCTCTCTAGATCACAAATTCTCAAGCATGCAAATAGCATACCCCATCAAGCAAACACAGAGGAGGGATGGAAGCAATACCTAGCAGACATTGAGGCATGGCACATGACATATGGACATGCACTGCCAGGATTGGAACGCCCATACCCACTCAAACCAGGCATGGCACCTATTGGGTCAGGAGAATGCTATAGCTGTGGACACGTAACAGAACCCCCTCACACAGGTGGGGCATGCTCAGCCCTAGAGACGCTAAGGAGTCACAAAACACACTGGAGACAACTAGTGGGAGGAATGGTTAGGAGAGTGAAAATGGCGAGAGGAAACATGCCAGTGCCAGTACAATATGTATGGATGTCAAGTCACACAGCACCCACAATAGAACCCACACCTATCATGTGGATGACACAGATGGAGGGACAGGCAGGAGAATGGGACCCAGAATATGGAAGCCAGGGCGCATGGTGGGAGCAGGAAAATGGCCAGGGGCTGCTGAACACAACAGACTAACAGTGGCCCCCACAGTGAGTCCATATACCCCAGAACCCATATCCAGCTACATGTCCCCTCCATGCATACATACGAGTACAAAGGCACCAGAACCTGCTACTTGTACTTTATCACTGTCTAACAAAACTGTTACTGACCTCTACTCTTTATGTGTGATGGGGCAGCCAATCATATCCAGATCCAGTGACCCATTCTGAATGATCATGAGCCTGTGAGGACCACATGGAGAATGCGTGTGCTTCCTAGCAATGGTAGATGACAGTGCCATGATCAATGCACTAGACTCTACAGTGTACAATGCTACGAGCAAACAGCTCACCAAGCTAAGTCCCTCAACCTGCTCACTTCAAATGGCAGATGGGTCATGCATAGCCTCCTCAGGCGTTTGGTCAGAAACATTCGAATGGGGAAAAATAAGCTGCATCACCATATTCGAAGTCTTTTCAAGTGGAGGCACATGGAAGATGCTTATAGGAAAACCAATCCTAGAACAACTCAGTGCCATCCATGACTACCAGAAAGATGTGATCATGATCACGTCAGGTGGAACAGCAGACACACTATTGAACGTCACGCATATCTCCCCTAATCTGAACATCCTACCTGCACATGATGCAAGCATACACAATACATTAGTAGAGGATAACGGTGAAGTCCCACCAGCAGAAAGTAAACCAGATAACAACATCTTCACCAGATTAACAAAGGAGGGACCATTCCACCCCCCACAGGTCCAAAAAGTACTCGAGTGCGTCAAAATAGGACCACTAACAGATGCGCAATGAAACACGGTGCGCAACCTCATCAAAGAATTTGCTGACATATTCGCACTATCAGTATGGGAAGTCAGGGCAGTAGACTTCACCAAATTCCAACTAAACATCCCAAGAGATAAAGATTACCCAACCAAAGTCAACCAGCAGCCTCTCATGCAAGCACAAAAGGAGTGGTACTTCCCTATGCTGGATGACTTTGTAGCAACAGGAATCCTTAGGGAAATCTGACTGAATGAGGTAAAAGTGGCACACTCAACGGTGCTAGCACAAAAAGCACACGGAACACCAGGCCTTACCATAGACGAAATCAAATGGCTGGTCGAAGACCAGTGTGTAAAACTGGGTGAGCAACATAGTAAAAACATGCTGCCACATCCACTGCCTTGTGCATCTACTGACAAAAAGACATCTGAGAGACCAAAATGGAGGGTAACACCAAACTTTCACTTTGTAAACCAGGTATTGAGAATGGCCCCCATGGTACAGGGGGATATACTAGCCAAACAGCAGTGATTGGCAGGGCACAACTACATCTGTGTTATAGACTTTGCATTGGGCTTCTATGCCATAGAAGTCGAAGAAAAGGACCAACCATACTTATGCATTTACACAGAAGGATGAGGGTATCACTGCTACTGCAGGCTGCCCATGGAAATCCTAGGTGCACCATCATGCTTTGTGGAAATGACTGCACAAGCACTCAAGGATGTAGTGGCAGAACTGGGACTAGAAACCTTTGTGGACGACAATGGCCTAGCAGGTGACAACTTTGAAGAACTACTAACTCAATTAAGGCAGTTCTTTACCTAATGCAGGAAAAAGGGACTATCCCTCTCTCTGTCAAAAACACAACTGTTCATGGACGAGGTAATGTACAGAGGCACCCAAGTAAGCAAGAACAGGATAAAACCAGACTTAGCAAAGCTGGAATCTATCACTAAGTGGCCAATCCCAAACAACCTCCATGAACTGATGCAGTTCCTGGGCCTAACAGGATACTTCTGTCCCCTAATTAAAGACTATGCACGCATCGCTGCACCATTAACAGACGTACAGCACAACCTCGACCTACCAAGCACACCAGCTGATATAGGTAAATGCAAATACAGACAGCTACTATGTGATCAAATACTACACCCTTACTGGATGGCGAAGCACACAAAAGCATTCACCCAGCTCAAACAAATATTAATGTCAGAGCCTGTCCTACAAGCACCAAAATTCAATGGTACACTCTTCATTTTAACTACAGATGGATGCAAAGCAGGATTCAGAGCAGTACTATCACAATGACATTACACGCCACTCCCTAACAGGGAAACATGCACAACTGTACACCCGATTGGATGTGGATCCAAATGAACATCCCCATTAAAGGAATGATACAAACCCTACCTCTTAGAGTTTGCAGCATTGAAGTTTGGCCTAGACCACTTCAGTGACATCATATGGGGCTTTCCGGTCAAAATCAAAACTAACTGCATTGCTCTGCAGGACACACTGTGTAACAACAAACTCTCCACAGTTCATGCATGATAAAGGGATGGCGTCACACCACACTACATCATGGACATGCACCACTGCCCAGGTATATCCAATGGGGCAGCAGACACACTTAGCAGGTGCCTAATGGACCTGTTACAGACGTATTCCAATGGACTTAGCATAATTTTTCACTCTCTTATCTTATCTTATCTAACAACCCACAGACATGTGACACTTCACTTTCACCCTTGTCACAGTTGCCCCTGACATCTTATCTTCTTATCTTCTACCCTATGCCCAGACACAGCCCTTATCTCTTATCCATGACATGAGGCAGCGCCTTATCATTTATGCACTTCTGATCTTCCATGCCTCATGTCTTCTTTTGATCCATGCCGCATCCTCATGGTATGCTTCCATTCTTCTATGCTTCTTATGTTTCAGATCCATGCGGACACCACATGTCATGCTTCTCTTCTAATGTACATGAAACACCTCACGTTTATGCTTCCATTCCACACAGTCTCAAGGCTGTTCTCCTCATGGTGATGCATGCTGTAGTCACATGGTATGGACATATATGGATATGTATCGGTATATTTGGTACAAACATGTACATACCCCTAGATAGTATATAAAGGCCCAGTGCCAGCCCAAAGGACCTCAGTTTGTCCTCTTGGTTTTTCCTCTTCAATGGAGAGCCAGACTTCACACTCCCCTCTGTCTTGCTTGAGCAGCCTATAGCAGCACTTGTTGTTGTTGGGTTGTTTCAGGACCAGCCACATACAGCAGATGACAGCCATCAATGGTCTGTGAACAAAGACTGAGAGGTGGCCCAAGGCATAGTAAACGACCTATTCTCAATCGAGACAGGTCACTCTTTATCTACCTTATGAACCCGGTTCACTGATGAACCACTACTTCTAGATATGGTAAATGCACTCCATAGTATAAACATACCAGAACCAGGGCGGGAACGAGAGCAAAGACATGCCAAGCACAGAACTGTTGACTACTACATAGACGGTGACTGACTATGGAAAATGCTAAAAATGACCACAATACGGGGCATCATGAGGGTGGAATGCATCTCCAAGGAAGAAGCACTAGAACTCGCCAAGCATGAACATATTACAAATGGGCACTGGGGGCACAACCTAATTAAACTAAAACTCCTGGACAAGATTTGGAGCTCAGGACTCAACCAGTCCATAACCAAGGCAATCCTCCAGTGCCCACAATGTAAGAATTTTGGGCCAACACATCTCACTGCACTAATGCACCCCATTACTCGGCAGCACCCCTTTGAGATGCTAGTCGCAGATTACCTCTCCCTACCCAAGGGAAAAGGAGGGTTCCACATGGTGCTGCTAGTAATGGACATGTTCTCCCAATATGTCTGGGGCTTCAAGTGGAAACATCACAAAATGGCAAAGTTCACAGTGCAAAGCCTGCAGACAATAGCATACATATTCCATGCCCCAGAAATGCTTATGATAGACAGGGGATCACACTTCAACAATGGAGATGTAAAAGCGTGGTGCGAAGTGAATGGAGTCACACAGCGAATCACAGCAGCATATGCTCCATAGGTCAATGGTCTTGTCAAGAACGCAAATGGACTACTCTTAGGGTGACTTAAACGACTATACAGCCTGGAAGTAGGAGCAGACACTGCAGAATCCATTGCTGACCCTCTCAGCTTAACCAAATCATGGCCTGACCACCTCAACAATGCCATCAAACACCTAAACGAGTGCATTACAATGGTCCTACACTTTTCACCAAAGGAACTTATGCTGGGCATTGTGGTAAACACATCCCATACCCCTGAAGCAGCAACAACCTCACCATCTACAATGGTGGAGGTCAAAGTACAGCTAGCATATATCAACCAACAGCAGCTAGATGCAGCAGATCGCACTATCCTGCATGCTGCCAAATGGAAAGCAGCTTTCAACCAATTAGTCAAACACTCACTAGTGGGTGAAATCATATTAGAGCTGGGACACCTAGTGCAGGTATATGATAGCCCACACGACAACAATCGGGCAACAATCAGAAAGCTGCTCCCACAATGGTCAGCACCACAATGCATCATATCACAGCTGAAAAACTCCTACTGACTGGAAACTCTTGAGGGACTATCCATAGAAGGACTTTTCCATGTATAGCGACTATGACAGTTTGTTCCAAATGATGGCTCAGCACTTGCAATGCTAGAGGAATTGTGCAAGAAGGAATTGAACCCAGAAAACGAACATGAGCTAGAAAGGGATGACAAAGCACACCAGGATGATTGGGAGAGGAACGAAGAAAACACAGAAGAAGAAAGGAGTGATGATGGGGCAAGCTAGGGGAGGCTGATGCCGGAGTGTCGCACATGAGGGGGGGGCACATGTGGCAGTGCAGGGTCAGGGGTAGAGGCAGGAGGCCCAAGAGGCCAGGAAGGTGCCGAGCGGAGTAGAGGTGGAGTAGGAGTGGAGTCGGCAGGGAGGCAGAGGGAGAGGACAGAGCAGGGCAAAGCCTAGCACCTGTATAGCACCATGCTGTCCCAACACTTGAGCAGTAAGGCACAAATTTGAGGACAACAGTCTTCAATCCCTTCATAGACCATTAGCAATTTGTACAAGTGCAAGTGCATAAAAGACTGTTTCCAATGCTCACCTATTGGTTTGATTTCATCATGACTACAAGATCATCATTGCTCTGACTCTGGTTTGCCAACACACTTGATTGGTAATCTACAAAATCAGCAACAATGGTCCCTGTCCCCTTTCTTACATCCACTTGAGGAGGTGTGGAAGTGGCAACAATATTCCTCCTCTTGAAAGCCTTCCACCTTCAAGATACAAGATTCCAGGATATGGCTGTTTGATTTCTACACAGACAAGACAGACACAGGATTCAAGAAATGCCATAAGGAGTTAAATAAGCATTATCTTGTTTATGAAGTGTTTTTACAACACTTTGGCATGAAGTTCATCAAGTCAACATTCTATGATCACTGCTGGCATTGGATAAGCATAAGCCCATTGGTGCATGATCATTATGTCAAGTATGGACAAACAGCATATAGGTGCTGGTCAGCATTTCTTGAGAGAGAGATCAGGGTGATCAAAGGTGGAATTCAGGACAGCTATTAGACAACTCTATCATTTTTGTTCATATACTACACATTGTTGTGCCCTTAGTCAAGTTTGTTCAAATATCATACATAATTGGAACAAGAAGGTGTCTCATGAATTGCACATGAAAAAGAACAGCATCAAACTATTTACAGGACATCAAGATCATCTATGTATACAGGCCAGTTGGCCACCTGCAACCCTTGCTTATCCAGCTTGGCTCTCATTGCATGATTGCAGTGCAGGATTATTTGATCAAAAAAAAAATCATACTTATCCACTAGCATTTCTCAGCAGATTGCATGATATCTCCCAATCCACATGTTGGTCTGTTTTGCAAATGACAAGTTAAAATACCACCCTTTTCCATTCACATTGATTAGCTCTGGGTATGCTGCAGGGTTATAGTCCTTCTAGTAGAATGTATGTGTTTCCTTGTGCTTTGACTTGAAATGGAACACATCAACAGTGAGGCTAACATCATTGGGAACAACATGGCCATCATCATTGAGATGGAAGGTCTTCATATTCTTGAGTATGGTAAGCTGGAAGAGTGCCCAGACATTTGAACTTTGGATAGGATGGGTCTGGTGAATCTCACAAGCACATTGAAGCTGGTCATGGAGCTGAAAATGAGATTGTTCTTTGTCTCAATGGAGCAATTCAGCAGCTTGATATTGTGAATTGGAACAAGTGAGGTGGTTGGGGACCACTGGCTCATTACAGCCAACAACTGCACAGACATATGATGAGCATATGACAGACAGAATTTGTCTTGATTATTTTTCAATGATACCTGGCAATTATGCACAGCACAGCAGGGGTGGCCAATGCAAACACTGTCAGTAACAATGACTGAGCACTTGCAATCAACTGGTGTAATATTATGTTTGTGTCAATGATTATTTTTTGGACAATAGGGTATATACCTCTGCCTTGTGTGTTGTACAACCATTGTATACATTTGTCACAGAAATGTGTCAACTCTGGTTGACTGTTGATTCACATGCACTGGTTTCATGCCTAGACAAGGTCAGTGAAGCAATCTTTTTGGTCTTCAGAATGCTTGATGAGAAGGTATTCATGACACTCCATTGCATCTTCTAGTAGACAATATAATAAAAACATGAATTAGACATGCTCAAATGCAAATGTGAATGAAATGCCCAGTCTGGTGGAGGGTTATTGGATTGAGACATTGAGGTGTTGTAAAACTGTGCATATGTGGTTGTGGAGGTCCTTCAGAAGTTGACACATGATTAAAACATGAAGAAAGTATTACACTGAGGAGAACCCACCATATGTTCATCAGGGCAAGCCATATTTCAACAACATATCAGTCAACAAATTGATGCTTGCCTACCTATAGGATATTGGGAATCCCTTCATAGTATGTCCACTCATCCTTGTATACTTTGTAGTTGTGGTGGTAATTGACTTCACATGCTAGTTTGATGGTCATCACTTGTCCAATCATACTTGTGCCAGTCCAGCTGCAAACATACCTTCACAAAAGAGATGGACAAAGTAGATAGAAAGTGGACCATCTGAGACAGTGTACAGTACACATTGCCACTGTTCAGCATGCATTATTTGCATGCCTTTGAGGGTGCAAGAGCAGCTGGGCATCAAGCAAAACAAATTAGGAGGGAAATTCTATGCATAAAAATTTATTCTCCATATGGACTTTCAAAGGATAGAGTGTTCATGTAGCTGCAACCTTATGATCAGTACTGATCAGATGGGATTTATGATGGAAACTTATTAAAACCATATGGAATACCATGCTGGTGGAACATAGACAATGGAACATGGAGTAACAACTGGGTATCATCTGCTCACCAAGTCATATTCTTGAAGGTTGACCAGCAGTCAAGTACATTGCAGATGAAGAGGCTGCAGGCCTGTGAAAGAAAGGCCATGACAGAATGTAATAGCATATCCAGAATGGTATTGTTACATTAGACCTGGGTAGGAGTGAACATAGTCTTGGATTATGAGACAATGTTGACTGAAGTATGGGCTTGACAGAACATGGAGGTAATCCTAGAGACAGAAGTCTGACTAGGATGAGATGTGTTTGACTAAGATAGGGATGGAGTTGAAAAGCGAGGCTAGGCAGATAGTAAGATAGACTCAAAGTAGGCAGATCACTTGGTGTATTGCCAAGGAGAACTAGCTTAAGGTATATCTGTATGTACAACCAATATTTAAGAGAAAGGGGAAAGCACACAGACCAAGGATATAAAAAAAAGCTATTGTCAAGATAGAAAAGAAATGCTATGGAACTATGTCAAAGAATGATGACTAAGAGAGAAGGAAACACTACTGGTGGGAAGAATATAATGATGAACAAGTGGTGACTAATCAGCTGATGGGATGGGAATAAGTTATTGTAGGGAAAAGGGAAAGAAAAGAGGTGAATTATAACAGGTATTGAGTGGGTGACCTGAGGGTTGCATAAGGAGAATATTGAAAAGTTGGGTGTTGGAGCCTGTGATGGGTGATCAGCCATAGTGGGGCAGCAGCAGATTATTCATAATAGTGGATGAAAGAAAGCTACAATATAATGGTACTACTGATATAAGTGTTACATTATATAAGTATGAGCAAGGACTATGAGTGATCATTCCAATAGAGGATGTTATTTTTGAGTGCACCAATGCTCACTAGAAACAAGAGAAGCTGATTGAAAGAGATGGAATGTAAGTTGGGTGTGCTTATAATTGCCTTTGTTATGTAAAGCATATGCAATAAAATCCAGACTGTTGAGAGTTGTCAATGATTAGTCTAAAGGGGAAAAGGTAGCAAAGAACATGCACAAGGGAATAAGCCTTGGCATAGATAATGTAAATCAAGAGCTCACAGAGGTCCAGGAAGATGAGACTAGGATGTATACTTGTATTATGTAACTAAGAATGAGACTAGTACATGAACAATTAGTACTATACTAACTAGTGGTATGAGGAAATGAGTATGAAAGTTAGTGAGGAATCTCAAGAAGAAGTTAGCAGGTAAAAAGGTATAGTACTAAAGATACAAGAGCTGTGGTGAGAAGTGAGAGACAAGTAGGTAAGATAGAGTGACAATGAAGTCAAGGAAACAAATGACAACAAAAGGATATGTACTCAAGGAAGAACAGTAATGTGGGGGGATCTATGCAAGTGTGAAAGGTTGGTAGTATATCAGGGAAGTGGAGGAGAAGAGAAGCAGCAAGAAAAGGGAGGAAAATTGTAACATTATCCTCTTCATACAATTGAGATCCAGGCTCAATCAAAACTCAAAGTTCTAGAAGAAACAACAACAAACACAGACCATAGATAGATGAGAGCACCCTAGATGGTGTGTTCAGGCCATGGAATGGTCACCAAAGGATATGGAAGTAGTGATGAGGACAAGAGCAAGCAAAGGGCAAGCCCAAGGACAAAGATGAGAGTTCAGAGGGATCAAACAGATGGATTAGCAAATGAAATGGACCATATGTAGAGGACAGAGGATAGAGTAGGTGGTTCAAAGAGATAGGTGATCTGTGAAATGGATGGAAAGTGATCATCAGATTAGTGGGTTTAGCAATAGAGCTGGGTGGTGAGCACAAGTCATAGGAAGAGAGTGGCAGTTTGTCAAGGAGATGGATGGTGTGGGAGAGATGCAGAAGTGAGTGGGAATTCATCAAAATGATGGGAAGAGTGGATGTGGGGGGGTCAATGATGACAAGAGTTTACCAAATGATATTGGCAGCCTGTTAACAGAGTGCTTTCCTCATTTCTGGCTGGAAAGACCAGGGGCTAGATAGTGCCTGCAAGTATGACCAGAGGGTACCAAAGGGAGTGGCATAAAGAAAAGTTCTAGAACTCAGAGGTAACAGACTAAGTTGGAAGAGACAGAGGATGAAGAAGACATGATGCAGGAGTATATACAACAGCAGGAGTTTTTCAAAGGGAGAATGTTCTAGGTGATATTTCTAAACAGTTTATAAGTGGAGAGGATGTCAGGGGCATGGTGGAGATTAGATTTGGATTCCCAGGTATTTTCCAATGATGGGTAGCCCTTCCATGCAGTCAGGTACTTGTGGCATCCCAGTATGCCCTGGTATAATACTATTTTTTCAACTTCATACTCTTTTTTTGATCCAACTAGATCCAGTGGTGGTGTTACAGTTGTGTTATTGTGACGGTCCGTTTTTCTCTTTTCCTTTGCCTATTCCGACCCCGACCCCTGTTGGGAGCATTATCTCTTCGTAGTATCACTGACCCGGCAGCTTCTCTATCCCGCTTTCTGGCCTGACGCCATTCCTTCCGATCCTACTGGAACAGGCCCCAGACTTATTCTGTAATCTTCTAGTATGTTCCATGGACAGCTTCTCTCCTCCGCCGTTTCTCTCACAACGGCGTCGTCATTCCGCTACCTTCCCACTGACTCCTATGTAGTGACTCATCCACAGTAGTTCCGTCCACTTCTACAGAGTTCTACTGCTTACGTACAGTCTAGTACTTATACCATCGCTGCCTGTATTGTAGTCTTTATTCTTGATCTTCACAATCTAGTGTTGTGTCTTGAACCACCCCTGGATTTCTATTAGCCACTGCACGCTACAGAAGTGCTCTGTGAGTTCCTAGGTGATTCCTAGCGAACCTCCCTCGTTTACCTTTGACCCGATGACCAACCCGTCGTCCACACCCTCGGATTGAACCTCGGTCACACCCGACGTTCCGGATCTTCATTCGCAACGCTATGCGTAACAAAAGATCAAGAATCTCACCACATCCCTCCTATCTACAGAGTAGGACTGCCCCACCTTCGTCACCATAGCCCACCCATTGAGAACCCCTCGCTTTTGCCCTCCACAGTTGGATGACGAATCCCAGACACCCATCCCTGAGTATATCCCACGTCACTGTCGACCCCTGCCCACAGGTCTCCCTCTGTCCGCACAACCCAGACCCCAGTCCTTCATACCACCACCTCGTACCCCTAGTCCTATCTCTGTTACCCCACCCCAGTCGCCCACCATGTCTTCCACAGAGCTTAAAGCTGCTCTCCCCGCCGACTTCTCCAGAGAACCTGCCAATGCTATGCATTGGATGAAGGCCATGCGTGCCTACTTTGCCATTAATCCCTCATTGTACTCCACCGATGAAGCCAAGGTCATGACCACCCTGAATAAGATGAGTAAGGGTCGAGGCGTCTCCTTCTTGGAGATGTGGTATGATCTTATGGCTGACACCAACCTCGCCTCCACCGAGAAAACCTTTGAGAAGCTGGCCTCTAACTTCCAGACCACCTTCTATCCGTATGATATCAAAGCCACCACCTGCCACGAGCTCGCTAAGCTCCGACAGAAGTCCTTCCGCACCTCTAGAGGCGTCTATGACGACGGTTTCCAAAAGTACATCACAGACTTTCAGAACCTTGCATCCAAGGCCGGAATGCAGGACCAGGACACCCTCATCGACCTCTTCTCCCTGGGGCTAGACTCTCATATCTCCATGCTCGTTATCGGCATCGAAAAGCAACCCGCCACCATCGCTGAGTGGATTGCCAAGGCCAAGGCTTTTCATGCTCAGGTCTCCCGAATGGATGCCATCTCCAAGGGACGCACTCCACCATCGCTCACCCACCATCGCCCCGCTGCTGACCCCAATGCTATGAACGTTGATACCATCCGGCTTAACAAGCTTACCCCCGCTGAACAAGCTAGATGTGTCAAGGAAAGGCTCTGTTTCAAATGTCGCAAGGGAGGCCACAACGCTGGCAACTGCCCCACCTCATCCAGCATCACTATATCCCCTACTCCCCGTCGCCCTCAGAACATCTGGAACACAGAAACCACCCCGGCCCCAGTAACACCAACTTCCGCTCCATCCGCCGCTACCCCCTCCACCATTGACACCTATATCAATACCCTGAGGACTCAGGGCAAGAACAAGGATGAGGTCCTCCAGGTGCTCAAAGTCTGCTTCAAGGAAACACCCAAGGAAGACACGTCCGTCACCACCATCGACGCTAAGGATTTTTAGAACAGGAAGTTGTTTCAACGTCCTCTTCCCAGTCCATTTCCAATGTAATTACCACTTTGCCCAATAAATGAACACTCCTTGTCCCCGTTAAATTGCAAGCCCTTGGAAAAATTGTCGACACCTTCACCCTCATCGATTCCGGCGCCACCGGAAACTTCATTGATGTCGGACTTCTCATCCAGGCCAACTTCCCCTTGCAATGTCTACCCCACCCGATCATCGCACACAATGCGGATGGCACTGCCAACATGAAAGGAACTATCCAATGGAAGACTCGGATCGGTCTCAAGTTCCCCTCCACTGACGATGAAGAAGAGCTCATGGTCCTGAGTCTCGGACGACGACGGATCATACTCGGTATGCCCTGGCTCCAGAAATGGAACCCTCACATTGACTGGGCCAACAACCATATCACTCTCCCATGCAACCCCCGCCCCATTGACGATGAGCTATACACCCACCAGTGATACTTGGTATGATATGTTGGACTGGATGTCGACCAGGAAATCGCGGAGCTCTATAATTCCCACTACGCCCCTTCAGAAAGCGTCAATAAGATCACCATCTCCACCCAGCTGGCCCAAGAAACCATACCCAAGGAACAGGAGATTCCGACCTGGTGCAAGGACTTTACTGACGTCTTTTCGGAAAAGACCCACGAGAAACTCCCGCCTCACCGCTCCTATGACCATGCCATCGATCTGAAACCATCCTTCATTCCCAAGATTGCCAAGGTCTATCCTCTGAACCCAGCCGAACATGAAGCCTGCAAGGCCTTTATAGACGAACATCTGAAGACCGGATGGATTGTCCTGTCAAAATCCCCCCAAGCCTCACCATTCTTCT
>JBBPTZ010000938.1:0-13434 GCA_038094315.1 Phylloporus cf. tubipes
GGCCTTTGGCGCCCCCATGCGCATGCTCATCAACAACGCCCCCATACGTATCCTAACTTTACTCCATCTCCACGGTTTTGCCAATTTTGTAGAACGTATCCCCGCCCGTGCCATTTACACCACCTTTCGCCGAATCTTTTTGTGCATGTCTCCCGAAGAACGCACCCGCTACGTACAGACCACTCTCTCTCCTTCCCCACCTCCTCTTCCCATCCCTGCTCCTGTCTTCGCACCAATCTCGGATCCCTCCACCGTCTCCACTCCACCCCTTGCCATGGCTCTGATCGATCGCATCTCCTCCCCTGTCCCATCCACGACCTCCACCGCGGTAGATCCTCCCGCCGTTGATCCTTTTGATGGAAGTCGCCGCAATGATACCACTATTCAGACAATCCGCACCTGGATGGCCCACACTGAGGCAGGCAACGTATTCTCTTCCCCTACGCGTGTAGTTCCCCCTTCTCTTATCCGCCCACCCGCCTCTGCACTAACCGAGTGCTTTCGGTGTCACGCTCTGGGTCACTATCACGAAAACTGCCCTCATTATTCCTGCCCTCACTGTCACGTATCCGCTCCAGGCCACGCTCAATCTAATTGTCTCCGCAACCAATGCGACATTTGCAGTCGCTGGGGACATAGCGCCAGGTTTTGCCCCGGTCTCCCGTGCTCACGCTGCTCTCAGTTTGGGCACGTACTCGCTGACTGTCCATTCAAGAACCTATCGGCAGATCAGGCCGAGAATATTTATGGAGATAACCGATCGCTTATCCACCCCTGAAGTAACGTTTTGAGGGTTTACAAAGAGGATTGAGCCAGGGACTCGATTGTTAGAGGGGGGTAATGTTACGGTTGTACTATTGCGTCGGTCCATCTTTCTTTTTTCCTTTGCCTACTCCGACCCCGGCCCTTGCTGGGAACACTACCTATTCGTCGTATCGCTGACCCAGCAGCTTCTTTATCCCACCTTCTGGTCAGACGCCGTTCCTTCGAGTCCTACCGGAACTGACCCTGGACATTGTTCTTGATCCTTCCGTACGTTTCCATGGACAGCCCTTCTCCTCCGCCACTTCTCTCACAGCGGCATCGTCTCCCCGCTACCTTCCCGTTGACACATACGTATTTACTAATCCGCAGTAGTTCCGTCCGATTCCACGGACTTCTGTTGCTTACGTACTGTCGAATACTTATACCACCACTGCCTGTACTAGTACCCCATTCTTGATCTTTGCAATCTAGCGTTGTTTCTTGAACCAACCCCTGGACCTCTGTGAGCCACTGTACGCTCTTGAGTTACTCTGTAAGTTCCTAGGTGATTCCTAGCGAACTCCCCTCGTTTACCCTCGACCCGACGACCAACCCGTCGTCCGCCCCCTTGGACTGAACCTCGGCCATAGCCGACGCTCCGGATCTTCATTCGCGACGCTACGCGTAACAATTGCCGCCGCCAATGAGTGAGTCAAAAAATCATATTCATACTTTTGCTAATTTCACTGTAGGGATGGTTCTGCCGATATTATTCAAGTCACTCCTGTTCAGATCCAGCCGCCTGGTCCAAACCGTGGTCGCCCCCCATTTATGATCGATAGGGAATGGTTGATGGAGGCAGTGTCTTCAAACCGCCGCATTTCATTATGGAAACTTGCACATACAATTGGTGTACATCGGAATACGCTAAGTCGCCATCTTCGCTTGCATGGGATTACTAAAAAATTTTCAGATATCACAGATGTGGAGTTGGACATGGTTGTCCACTATTACAAACTTGGCCGCCCAAATGCTGGCCTGCGCTTTGTTCTGGCTTCCTTGCAGTCCCATGGATTGCGTATTCAAAGAGAGCGTGTGCGTGAATCAATGCAACGCATTGATCCACTTGGACGGCTACTTCGCCACCATGCGGCAATTCACCGACGTGTGTATGAATCACCCCGATCCAATTACGTCTGGCATATCGACGGACATCACAAACTGATCCATTGGGGCATTGTCATACATGGAATGATAGATGGATATTGCCGTACTGTAGGTAAAATATTATTATGGAACATTTACTTACACCGCAACAGGTTGTTGGTTTACAAGCCAGCACAAATAACCGCACATCTACAGTACTTGATCTGTTTCTCACTGCAATTCAAGGGTATGGAACCCCATGGAGGGTTCGTGGTGATCACGGTGGTGAAAACCTTAAAGTCGCCACTTGGATGATTCAGCATCATGGTCCTCAAAGGTCGTCGTTCATGTGGGGCCGCTCAACCAGAAACTCACATATTGAATGACTTTGGGTTGATGTTGGTGTACAGTTTGTATGCTCATGGCGAGCATTTTTTACTCGTCTTGAAGAGCTGCACATGCTGGACCCGGATAATGCACAACATCTTTGGCTTTTACTCTTTCTCTTTCTCCATCAAATAAATGCTGACTGTATGCAGTTTCAGAATGATTGGAATCACCATCCAATCTCGAAGCGCGGACATGATCAGAGCCCGCTGGTAAGTATCTATGCTTCTAATACCAATCAATTGATTTACATGATCAATAGGATATGAGATTTCTTTCCAAGATTCAGCACGGCATCTATCAGGAATGTGATGTCGCTGGCCCTGATGAAGAAGCTGATATTATAAACAATCAGCTTAGGTACATTCCACCCCAATCCTGTTTTATGACTAACACACAAGCTGCAGACACATTCGGCACCCACCTGTTGATACTCCTGTAACGGAGTTTCCATTCCAGTCAGCCGATACATACAACATGTTTGTTGGGGTTTTTCAACGAGTACGACAACAGGAGGTCATCCCTTTGGGTTATGGAGTTGCCGAAGAAGAATGGACAAATGGCACATATCCTGATGCTGAAATAATCTCCGTTGGTCGTGAAAGAAAAGAGTATAACGTGATGATGCCATTTGTAGTTTGGTGGCCGCGTGCGGTTGCTTGGGCACAGGCATTGGATACTATGACACACGTGCTAATGGCTGAGATTGGTGAGCTGTAGCATATGCTTCCACTTGCGTTGCACTATAAATTTCCTTTGAACGATTCTTTTGCCTTCGTGGTCCCCTCGGATTCTTAATTCCACTCACTTATTCCAGTTTGCTGACTTACTCTCTGATGCCAAAAGCTTCTAACCACCGTTCGTCATCGAAACCCAAGTCCTCATGTACTTGTTTTGTGCCAGGAGGAGGAAGCGAGGGCACCCGCTGCCTGCTCTGCAACCAGAAGGAGCGACGCCACCACCAGTCCAATCCCTACTCAACCACTCTCATTGCTTCATGCCCACCATCCACTGGCTCATCGACAGACAACACTGTCCGCACGATCGTTGAGCAGTACGTTACACAGCAAAGCCAACTTGCTCAACTCCCACCGCCAGCGAAAACTGGTCCTAGGGCTGGTCTTGAACTAGCTCGTCAAGAGGCTCTTACTGGCCTCCATAGGAACCTGCCACAATTGCGTCCAAGGCCAATCACTAGGAGTTTCGGCAACAAGTTGGTTTCATCAAGTTCGACTCAGGCCATACCAAGTTCAGGCAGCTCGAATCTTGCACAGCGGCCTGTCAAGATTGGTCAGTTAATATTGTTGCCCACTGGGCTGAACTTGGTACGTCTAACATATTCAAACTTGGTTCATGTACACTGACTAATTGTACAGGCTGGACGGCTATGTTCAGACTGCATTCCAAGCAAAGCCAACCTCGAGCATTTTCGCAGTTATGGGTTGCTCATCAGTCAGGACGGCAAGAGTCCTATTCAATTTGATTTTTCATGGACAACTGACAACATCGACGCATGGCTCCGCCACCTTTTTCCCAAGCCATTTGCATGGCTCGATGCACGCTGTGGTAAACCAGATGCAGGACAGTATCATTGGCTCCTGCTCAACTCATACCGACAAACAGTTTTCCTTCTCGATCGTCCAACTATAACTGGGCAAGAGCTAAGTGAGGTAAAGGGGTCAGGAAGAAACTTCAGATCAACGTTTATTATATTCAGTAAGTGATTCTCTTTTCTCATGTAGCATGTGTAAGTTCACACCTTTTTAGCGCCTCGTATTCCAATTCCGACATCTGTCTATGAAGGTGATTGGGACTATGCCATAAGCAAAGCCATGACAACAGCAGATGAAAGTGACGAGGATTTCAACCTTGCTGATACTGGGTCCGACTCAGATGTCATAATAGGTTCTCCTGAGCTGCCATCGACTCTGGGCAAGGGCAAGGGACGAAGCACACTTTCTACCGTCTCTGGGACAATCATTGAGTTGTCAGAATCTAGTGCCGAGTCTGACAAGATGCCCGAAGATAATGACAACCTATTTTTCACAAAACTCATCACACATGGTGAGGAGTCTGATCTCGAAGCAGATTTCAAGGCAGTTGTGTCGCCAGCAGGTAATTTATCTATCTCATCAAATCTTAAACGAAGGATATTTATATCATGATTAGCCAGGGTAACGCATAGTCAACATCATATGCCGCTCATCAAACCCGTGCCTCATCTGCATGTCGGAAAGCAAATCATGTCCGAAAATTACCATTACCATGCTGCAGGTATGTTGATTTGGGGCATCGTCTCTTTTTCTTACAGCCTGCCACATTAGCCTTTGGCCAGCCGGCAAGTCCTGCTACGAGTTCGACAACCACTCCAGTTGGATCCAGTGGTTTGGGCATCCCTTCAGAACCCGAGCCTGTAGCAACTCCCGAGATGCCTTTTCCCGGCACCAGCACTGAAGCCGTGACAACTAATGTGCAAACTCGTCAACCTGCGCTTCGCCCGACCCTCCCTGTACGCAGCCCATGGATCTAGATTTCATGTTGTGCACGCTACTAAGGCCAGAGAGCTGGAAAATTATACAGTCTCAATTCAAAGACCTCGTCCCCTGTTCACACCGTAAAGACATCACGGATGATCATGTTACCAGATCTTCTGTCCATTTTTTTACTAATCTGCATTTGTCACGATACAAATTCCCGCCTCCCCATGTCCCTGACTTCTTTCGAGTCATCTTTGATTCTCGTCCTAATCACACTTTACCCTGGTGCACATTTGACCATTTACAACACCATCATCTTCCCAGACTCACTAATGAATTCTTATGGTACATTCAGAACGTCCTCTGACTTTATATACGAGCAATGAATTGGTTTGTTGGTGTCTGACTTGTGCGTACTGCATGCAACCCGAATCTGAGTGAGCGGACCATCATGTGCTGTGTGCGTGCTACATTCTGAATGAGTGCGCTACCTCCGAGTGAGCGCGCTACCGTTCGAATGAGCGCACCACCATTTGAATGAGCGCGCTACCCCGTGTGTGTGCGCTACTATTTTTTGTGCAATTTGAACGTCATAATGAGAATGAACGCATGAACGAATACTCGGGTGATCAGCAATGGATGATGCCCACCATCCTCGTTCTGTACCAGCTTGTGGCCGAGAAATAACACGAGAAAGATAGGGAGATTGATGTTTTGTTAAATGGAACATCTTAGCATGGATTTGAGCCAGTCTAAATGCCCGGACTTACACGCAGCAACAAACTTGGGTGCGTTCCAATTCCAGAACATGGACATACCACTAACGAGAATGAAAAAGGTGGAATTGGATGGATGATATGCAACGTATCAAAAGATGGCCCACATTGCAGCGTAAGGCTGCAAAGGCGACCTGTATATGCCATGAGGGACAATATCTTGCCGTCGCAGCCCATAATCTGCGAGTTATGTTTGTTGGAAACACTTGGCGACTCACAGTAGCGCAGATACGTCGCGTTTAAGACTATCCGACCTTGATGTAGATGAGTTGAGAATCATTGGAACCAATCTGAATACACACCGTCGTGGGGTTACATGCCGCTGAGGTGTTTGCAAAATCAAAGTATGTCTCGCAATTCATTCCTGTACGTCGGACTTGGTGTCTGGCCGTCGTAGCTCCCCTGCGACCGTTCAGGTCGTCCTTTCCACCACCCACCCCGCAAAGTTTGCTGAGGCTGTCCAGAGAGCCCACTCTTCCTTTGATCCCAAGACGGTGTTTGGTGACCTCTTGTCGCGTGAACGTCGCGTAGAGGATAGTACCGAAGAGGAACTCATACGTGGGCTTGTCAGGAATGCGATAGAAAGAGTTGCGCGTTGGATTCAATCCAAGTCGCTCGTGAGTCGCTTACATAATACGATACTTGCCACTGGTGTAGCTTTCTCTTTGTCCACTATCGCGAATAACCTGCCGCCGTCTCGACACGCTTGATCCGCAAGCAACAACTGTGAAAGGAAAGGCACCACAAAAGTGCCATTTTGTATATATACCAGTGATTAGATAGATGTCCTGGCACAACGGACGGCGGCGGAATACATGTGTTATCGAAAGGACGGGTGCGTATGATGCATGTCCTTCGGGACGAAAATCAACATGTAATCCAGCAATTGACAGGGGGTATCGCGAGCACAGAATCGGGATTGCACTGGTCAGATAGTGGGTCGATCAGCCGTCTGAAAGTTTCCACGAGGCATGCATGGCACCTATGCTGATTTCGTCACTGCACCAACCCCCGAGCCCTATTTTCTGTGAGTCGCACACCTCGACACAGACGACCCACGAGCGCTCCCTGTTGGGCATATGGTGTAGCTGGTTATCACATCCGCTTAGCATGGTGCTACATGCGGGGGGTCTCCGGTTCGAGTCCGGATTTGTCCACTCTTTTTTCTTTTATCCCAGATCAGTGTCAATCATGTTTGCATGTCACGCCAAAGGTCAGACGACTCAGACAAACAGCGACCCCGCACGCACCCGTTCGCTTATCTGATACGTCGCTTTTCTCTTTACACGTCAAAATCAGGAGATGTTTGAATCGGATCGCTATCTCCGTGTCCCCAAACCTTCCAAGTTCCACTTGGCATCAGGATCCATCCAACATCGACAAAGAAGGCGTGTGCGTGCGTGCGTGCCAGTCGCGAGGACGGTCGAACGTGCCAGGGCCCTCAGATCGGATCAGATACGGCCGAAGGTGATGATGACAATATTAATGATGCTCCACGCCCCCGCCACGCCCAGCCAGCGGTCCATGAATCGAATTTGAATACAACCACCTCAGAGTTGTCACACGACCTTCAAAAAGTGGGTGCGCGCCCGACGAACCCTGAACTTGAACGTACATACATGCGTATCACGCGCTCGTTGCGTGATGGCGAACGTGCGTGCGTCGGATTAGGATGCGTGTGATCCTATTTGCACAATTGGCATGGATAGGGTTGGCCCGGGATCGAAGAAGAAAAAGAAGAAAAAAGAGTGGACAAATCCGGACTCGAACCGGAGACCCCCCGCAAGTAGCAACCATGCTAAGCGGATGTGATAACCAGCTACACCATATGCCCCACGTCAATCTTCGCCTCAAATCGCGATATCTGTATCACGCAACATCCAGCCAAAAGTTGAACCATCGCGCAACACGCTTGGCGAACGATGTCGACGATCGATCTCAATGTCGAGTTCAGCGGCGGCTTGGAACTATTGTTCGGGGGCCGGCGTACACACCTGGTTTCCCTCCCCGTCGAGTCCAGTAGCGGACCCACATCGACGCCGACGAACGTGTCCCATCTTATCCGCCATTTACGCACGCACGTCCTCACCGAACGTCCCGAGTTGTTCGTCGACGGGGATTCAGATACCGTGTACGTCCTGCGTCCGTGTTCCCCACCCAGCTCACGAACGTGCCAAGCAGTCGTCCCGGGATCCTCGTGCTCATCAACGATACGGATTGGGAACTAGAAGGCGAGGGCAAGTACGTGCTCAAAAGCGGCGACGAGATCGTGTTCATCTCGACCTTGCACGGGGGGTGATACATAGACTGATGATCATCAACGAGATCAGATCCGGGCATATGTACATACTACTTAGTTTACCCCGACTCTATCTCGTGCCTCGCTCACATACCCCTGCATCAACCCGACCACCCGCTTCAGATTCTGCCCAAACTTGGCCGAGACGGGGACGACATCCACCGTCGGACCCATCACGTCCCGCACGTACGCCTCCAACCGACCGAGCTTGTCCCGCGCCTCGTCCACCGCATGCGCATCCCCGTCCTGCGCGAGCAAATCAGCCTTGTTGGCAACGACGAGCCGCGCTTTGGCGCTCATCCCTGGTTGGTAGCGTTCCAGCTCCTCGCGCAGCACCGCAAGGTCGTCCCATGGCGCGGGCATAGCAAAGTCGACGACGTACGCGAGCGCGTGCGAACGCTCGATCGACCGCAAAAACGAGTGACCGAGCCCAACGTCCTCGGACGCGCGTGCGATCAATCCGGGATTGTCCGCGATCGTGAAGCGAAAGGACTCGAGGATGGAAAAGCGGTCGAGCGATGCGGTGGATGCAGGTGTCCCTTGTTCGGGGGGACGCGCGCGTTCGACGGCGGTCTCTTCAAAGACGTGCATGTTGTGGAGTTGGCCTTCGAATGTGCCGTCGTCGGCGACGCGGATGACGCCGAGGACGGGGTTCAGCGTGGTGAACGCATAGCTCGCGACCTCTGTCTTGGCACGACCGCCAGTAAGCGCACGGAGTAAGGTGCTCTTGCCAGCATTAGGCATACCGACCAGGCCAACATCGGCAATGATCTTGAGCTCGAGCTCGAGCGTGATGCGTTCGCCCTCGTGGCCCTTGGTAGCAAACTTGGGGGAGCGGTTGACAGGGGAGACAAAGTGGGGGTTTCCAAGACCGCCCTGACCGCCACGGGCGACCAAGTGGCCGAGATACTCTGCTTTTCCGAGTGCGAGGGGTGCATTGACGTCTTCGACGACACGCTCTGCCTCGCCGAGGTCGAGGTGAATCGGGTTGTTGGCACGCTGGAGGCGTGACCAGCGTCGTTCACGTTCCTCACGCCAGAGTGCCGCCTCGGCCTGCTTGAACACGTCGCGGTGGAGGTTGTCGTCCTGAGAACGCGGGTAATGGACCCACCGACTGTCTAGCATCTTTGCACGACGCGCGTCGAGGCCGAGATCCTGGAGACCCTCTTCCTCTGCCTCCCACTCGTCCCTGGCGCGGCGTGGGTCGTCGCGGGGGAGCTCGCGCACGACGGTGCCGAGGGGGACTTTGATGATGGTGGGTGGTGCGTTGCGGCCGCTTTGCCAGGTGCCGCGGCCGTGTGCGCCGGGGAGAGCGCGGACGCGTTTTGGGATGGCTGCGAGGGTGGAGAGGTCTGGCGTAGGGCAGATGTAGACGTCTGCGCCGCGACCGCCGTTTCCGCCCGAGGGAGGGCCCATTGACTTGTACTTTTCGCGGTGAAAAGCGACGCAGCCATTTCCGCCTCTGCCTTGGAAGGGTTAGGTGGTGGATGGGGCAGACGAGGGGCATACCAGCGCGGACGTGGAGAACGAGGTGGTCGAGAAAGGCGTCGCCGGCCTGTCGACGTTTGCGCTCCGACTTTGTGGACAAGTGACGACGAAAAAGAGGACGAAACATGAATTGGAAACAAGGGTAAATATCCAAAGCTACTAGTACAATACACACGACTTCATCTTCCTGCGTTCAAACCCAATAACCTGCTTGGTGTGAGAGCACAGTCTGTGCGGGGGGAAGTATTGCTGATACGGAGCAAGAGGGAGGCAGCTGTCTCGTCGTCGGGGATGGGGGAGGGTTTCTGACGGGGAGAGAAGCCGGAGAAGCGGGGTAGGAGTGTGCTCGGGGAGGGGAGGGTGAGGAGGGGAGGCATGGGGAAGCCAGCGGTGGCGGGTGGACAGGTGGCAGAGGTGGGTGGTGTTGGGAGCTGGTCCCTAGAGGGAAGCCAGGCGGATATGGAGGGCAGGCGGGGGTCAGGGTCGGGCTGACTGCAGCGTGGACAGCGCTGGTCACGCTCGAGGTGTGCGACCCTGTCTGTGAGGTCCTGGAGATAGGCGACGGTGCGGACGAGTATCTCGAGCTTGAACTCCTGCGCCTTTGGCTTTGGACGGGGTCTGTCGTCGTCGTCCGAGTCGTCTGGATGGGACTCGGACGGACGCTTGTACTCTGGAGGGACGAGCTCGCGGAGGGTAGCGAGGGCGTCGTTGATTTTAGTACGGCGCGCCTTTTCGATGAGGGAGTGGTTTATTTTGCGCTGTGCCTCTCGGGCAGCGCGTGAGACGGTAGCTGGTCGACGACCGCGACGCTTTGGAGTGGGAGGGTCGTCGGCGTCGTCGTCGTCGTCGTCTGGGTCGTCGTCTGGGAGGGGTCGCTTTGCTCTGCGGGGGGGATTGCAGGCAGCGGCGTACATGATGTCCATTGGCAAGCTGGAGACGGTCGGATTTATGTCTGATTGGCTCCGATCGCACGTGTGTCATGTCTGCTCCTGCCCTCCTCCGTCGTCACCTCCCTTGTCGACATGTCATCCAGTCCGCCGCTGCCCTCGTCATCGGGTCCGTCGTCGTCGTCTCTGTGACGCCCAGCTCACCCCACACAGCGACGAGATCCTCAACGGAAAGACCCTCGACAGAAACTCTCACTATTTCGCCCGCTTCTGCTTTGCACACGGCATCGACCTGTGCGTCGTCATCTCATCTCTTAATCGCCCCCTGACCCTCTGTAGCAAACGCGTCGAGGCCATCCCAGACGACGAGCATGACATGTACGTCCTCCCTGTTCCATCGCGGCCCCTGCCGAGTCCCCACCAGCATAGAGGCAAGTCGCAGAATGGTCACACGATACGACCTCGTCGTCACATCCGGTGGCATCGGTCCCACCCACGACGGTCCGTCCTCTCTCCCCCGCTCTGCCCGCCTCATCTCTCCCAGATATCACGTACGCCTCGCTCGCCAAAGCCTTCAACCAACAACTCAGCTACCACCCAGAGACCCTCGCTCGCATGGACGCACAAGCACCCCTTCAGCAATCCCAAGACCAGCGCATCGCACGCAAACGCATGGCCCTCTTTCCACACGGCGCGGAGGTCCTCTTTGTCGCCCCCGATCTCTGGGTGGTCCGTTCCCCTCTTTTTGTCTCGTTCCTCGTTCACCCTTTTCCAGCCCGTCGTCCGACTCGAAGGAAAGCTGTGCGTTTTTCCCGGCATCCCTTCCCTCTTTCAAACCCTCCTCGACGGCCTCGCCCGCTTTCTCCCCCTCCCTCCTCCGCACCTCCGTCCATCCCGTCTCCAAGTGTTTACAAGGTAGATCGTGTGTTTTCTTTTCATCTTTTCGGACTCATCCCTTGATAGTCTACCCGAATCCTCCATCGCACCCTATCTCACCGCCCTCCAACAGCGCGTCGCACCAGAAGGCATCCGCATAGGCTCATATCCCCTCCTCCACAACGGCGTCTACATCTCCCTCATCGGTGCAGACCGCGATCGCATCCGTCATCTCGCACACGAGCTCGAGAGAGAGGTCGAGGGCCGGATCGTCTCCGAGGCCGAGACAGAGGCGAAGCGACGCGCGGACGGTGCTTAGCCAATACCGTTTTTTCTTCTTGTTCACGTCTTGTGTGTAACACATTGTCTTGGGCGCACGTTCGATGGACATGTCCCTGGGCCTGAGAGCGCCATGTCATCTTGGCATCGCAGCTCACGTTCCACTCGAGCTTATCTCGTCCGACCTCGCCGACATGTACCCGAAAAAGGCACTCGTAAAGACTCCGCGACTCTGTACCTCGATACACAGGGCAACATCACACGACCCCCTCATCACGCGACTTTTCTCGTCTCGATCTCGTCGATAAACGCCCTCGGATTCGGTTCGTGTCCCAAAAAGGCCTTTAGTGCGGTATCAACGCACCTCGCCCGTGTCGACCCGATCGCGGTCGTACGCACTTTGAGCGAATCCATGTCGTCCCGGCTCCCACCGGGGCGCAAGATCGTATCCCGGTACGACGTTCCCAACTTGGGATCCAACGGCGCCTTTCTGAACACGGTCGCGTACATGTCTGCAGCAAAGACGAGCGAGTAGGTGTACTTGCACCACGGGCGTCAAACGGCGACAAAGGGGGGCACCGAACGCACCCATAACACCCCGCGTCGTAACCCCCGCGATGTGTCCCAGCGCTCCTTGCCCGGGCACGTTCGCACCCCCCTGTACGAACGAAATCTGTTCTCGGAGGTCGTTCCACAGCTGGGTGTAGTCCGTGTGCACGTCTAGACTGTCGTCGTGCACCGCCAGGTCGAATTGGGTGATGAAGAGCTGGCGGAGGTAGTACAGCCCCACGCTGACGTAGCGACTACGGGGCGTCAACGTCTGAACGGTGATCGACACACACGCACCTCTTTATGATCTTGGTGATGAGTGCATCAGGCAACGGTGCTTGCATCTCGTAGTGGCTCGACATGCGCTTGAGCACCTCGGGTTCCCAGCACCTTGCCCGAGTCAGTCACGACGTCTACCCCAACCTGACGAGGGACACACCAGTTCTCGAGCATCTGCGACGGCGCCTCTACGAAATCCCGTGCGACCGCCGTCCCATGGAACCTCGCAAACTGCGTCCGACTCAACAGCCCATGGAAGACGTGCCCCATCTCGTGGAAAAACGTCGTCACGTCGTCGTGTCGCATCAACGCAGGCCGATCTGGCGTCGGCTTGGCCAGGTTCGCGACCATGGCACTCAGGGGGTAGTGCCGCTTCCCGTCGGGGAGCTCGTAACCGGGGAGGAGACCCCACACGGCCGCGTGCGAGTATTTTCCCTCTGTGGTGGGTGTGAGCGGGGAGGAGAGACGTGGAGGAGGGCATACCGCGAGGGAAGAGGTCGAGGTAGCAGTACCCGACAAAGCCTGATTCGTCCTTGGCGTCCTTTTCCCAGACAGAAAACTGTTGGACCTCTGCAGGCACGTCAGCCACCTATACAGACAGTTGAAGTACAACTCACCGGGGTGCCACACGTTCCGCTCGTCGCCCTTGATCTCTACAAACTTGACCCCGAGGAGATTCTGGTATATGTCGAGAACAGCCGGGACGACGACAGACACGGGGAAATACTCTTTGACGAGGGAATCATCGAGATCCAGGTTGCGCTCCACGTAGAGGCGATCATAGTATCTAGTAGGGCGATCAGACGAGATCATTAAAGACCCAGACAGCGCACCTATAGTCCCAAATGTAAAAGTTGTCGTCGACGGGCAAATTGCGCTTGGCATGTTCCTCCTGTTTGAGTGCAAGTAGGGTATCGCGTTCTTGAGCGCCCGGGGGGTCGAGATGACCCTTGAGTTCGTCCAAAAACTACCGCATCTAAGCAATGTACAAAAATAGGGACATTGCCACGACAGACCTTTTGCACGTTGGCAGCACTTTTGACCATCTTGACCTCCGTGATGTAATCCGCCCAGGAATCGTACGATCTGTCTGCGCAGGCGGAGCATTTCGTTCAGCGGCTCGACGTTGTTCGCAAGTCGACCCTCGTAGGCCTCGAACGCGGCTTTACGAGTATCGGGGTCGTTGGCATATTTGAACTGTGATCACCGTCAGATTGATCAGAGCGAGCAGGACGACACGTACGACG
>JBBPTZ010000939.1:0-13429 GCA_038094315.1 Phylloporus cf. tubipes
ATCCGGATCGTGAAGCCCGGCACGTTTGCAGAGTATCGTCAATGGAAGGGCGAGAATGCAAACATCGCTTCGGGGCAGATCAAAGTACCTGTGGTGTTGCTCAACCCGACCGTGCAGGAGTGGTTCTTGGAGAGGGTTGTCCAGGAAATTTGAGACGTATTGAATCGATGGAGATTAAGAATCTACATGTATGATTTTTGACTGTATATGCGACAAGCCAGACTTCGTGAGTCTATTTATGTAAAAAAGCAAAAATTTATTCATCTTAGTCGAAGAAAATCGACGTGTTCCGATCAGTAGAAAGTTGTTCAAGGAGTCGTATTTGTGGGAATGACATGCAAAAGCACTAGCGTAGGGAACCAGCAATAGATCCCCCCCGGTCCCTTCGGCAATTCCGTGCTATGTGTGCCACGCACATGCTGTCCTTCCACAAATTACTCCGGGACTGCAAGATTGACACAATTGTGTGATGCTAACAGGAAGTTACCCTCAATACTTTTCAGTTGCAGAACGAATCTACTCGGTCGCTGTTCCAAGATTCAAAACTTTGACATCCACCGGACGTGGACGTCAACAAGACATATTTGCTTGTGTCGACAAACATCATCAATCCTCTGTCCCATGTACAAGCTCGTCACGAAGTGACTCGATGGCCATGCTGAGCTTACTCGTCGCCCGCTCAGCTTGGCCTTGCGCCTTGGTGAGCTCGAGACGAAGTTCTTCAACAGTATCTTCGAGTCTCGCGATTTTTTTGTCTAAGGGAACTGGATATCAGAAAAGGAAAGGGGTACGTGGGATTTTCTGAACGCACATGAACGCTCGTGCTGCATACGAAGACTGCGAATTTCGGTGAGAAGTAATTTGATAGTCTTCTTGTCGTCGCCGTCGTCCGTTTCCGTGCGCTCGATCTCTGGCTCGCATGGGAGCTAGATCGGGTCAACAACACGGTCAGCTAAACCGAAGCCACTGTGTGCGATCATGTGCTTACATTACTGCAATAATGTGAAGGAAGAATCCCACGGAGACTTTGAATGATCGTATATTCGACTCCAGTGGTTACAAGGTCATAGTTTGACGAGATGTCCATAGAGAAGATGTCCTCTGGGTGCTCGACGACAGTTCCAATCCGCATTTCTGTTGTAGTGTCCCAGAAGGAGACGGTCTTATTGGCACAAGCTGCGATGAATCTTCCATTGCTCGCTAGGATAATGCTTTTTGGTTTTTCGATGCTATGAATAGGCCATTCTGAGAGCGTCGTCCCAGTGGCGACATCAAGGCGCACGATGTTGGCGTCCGACAAGGCGTAGAGATACTTGCTATTGATAGACCAGGCGAGAGATTGGTCGTAGCCGTCCACTTTGACAAGGACTTTAACAAGCAAGTGTCCCTCCTGACCATCGTAAATCCGAACCGAATGCCGTTCGCATGTCGCAGTAGCAAGTAACCGTCCGTCGTTGGAGAACTTGACCACCGCCAAAGCGAGATCGTGCCATAAAGGATGGAACAACCGCGCGCCAGTCGAGAATGACCAAACGCAGGCAGTTGAGTCCCGCGATCCGGTTGCGATCCTTGTCCCATCTGGTGACACATCCACCGTCCCCACTGCAAAGCCTTCCTGGTGGGCCATGAACTGCCTCACTCTCGAATGGTTCTCCGCATTCCATATAGCCACGCAGCCTGTCTCCATCCCGCTCACTATCCACTTTCCGTCTCGTGACGTCGCCAGACTGAGAAGGGTGCTTTCCGCGTTTATCAGCTTCCCTACTCTCCGGCCATCGTCTGTTCTCCAACGGTGGATGTTGCCTTCCAATCCGCCTCCCACAACGTATTGCCCATTGGCGAGGAAAATGGCCGAACTTATGAAGTCTGTACCGAGTGTATCCCTTTCGATTGTTATTACTTCCGAAGCAGGAACGTTCCCGGCGGACAACATAGTAGTCATTTGAATGAATTAGCTTGGAAAACACTTATCAGTTTCAAACTACATAAGGAACTTACTGGGGTAGGCATACCGTTCAAAATTTTCTTGGAAGAACAAACTTGGCACCCCGACGCAGTCCACAGACTTGGCGGGTCCAACAACGACAGGTCACGTGAGAACGAAGGACCCGGATATCTTCGATTCATCGATCATCCTCAATAAACCAATATATACAAAATAAGTGCCAGCCTCCACTAACATGAGGCAATGGCCTCCTAGGTATATAATGAAAAATGGCAACAAAACCGAGGATTGCAGTCCTGCCACCCGTCACCACAACAGCTGCAACGATAACAAAAGTCAAACAAAGAATCTAAAAAGCGAGACCTTCGCCTGACGATAGCAAAGGTTAGACGTACAAAAACAAATCCGAAAGAGACTAACACTTCTAGATGTGGTGGATGCGGTCATTAGATAACGCTGATCCTTCATAGGGAATGACTGTCGTGCGACCGTAATTTTAACCGGCGCATTAGTTCGAGGGTATTGAAATTATGCCTTCATTCTATGCAAGCACGGCGGTCAGAACGGCAGCGGCAGCGGCAAAACCGAGGAAGAGTGTGAAAGAAACGAGCAAGAGTTGGATAGGCACGCTGTTTCGAATCGAGTACGTTGTGTTGTCCCTCAGGGCGTTTTTCGTCCTCCTTTTATAAATCCTGTTGAACTGACCACCCGCTGGTTGATAAGCTGGCTTATTTGAAGATGCGGTGAAGGAGCTCAGCCACTTTTGAGGCAAATCGTACGCACCATATCGCCACGCAGGCATTGATTACTATGCCGCCGTCAGTGATGTACCTTGCGGCGAGGCACCGCCGACGAGTCGGAGGCCTTTTGCAAAATCGTTGGGCCTATCTTGGATCAAATACAATTGATCAGCTTACCTCAGAAGTTTACATCGTGCCCTTAGCACAAGGGAGCGACCACCGGAAAGTGCCCGGCTTTCATACTATTTCAGCCTACTGTCCTCTCTCACACTTTCGACCGTTCACCGTCGTGACATATCTCACAGTACGTCGTGCCTTTCGATGTGCTGCATTGCACCCCGCAGCAAGAAAGTCAGTACTCACCGCTAAATGCCAAAGCTGCCACCCGCCCCGTGCCACTAGAATCCCTGATGTGCACCAGCACGGAATTCAGCACGCACCGCCGACTCTGCCTTGTACTTCTAGTGACCGCTGACACGCACTGTCATACAGTCACCGTACCCCACAACGCTGACCACATCAAACACACAGCCAGTCCGGACGGAAGGTACAGCATACAGCGCAGAATAGAGCTGAGTGCAAATCAACAGAAGCGGCAGATGGTACGAGCATGAAAACGACTTGTGATGAACCGTAACTATCATGACGTCAGATAACGGTGTGCGTGAGAGTTGGGCAAACCGGGACCACAAATTATGCGACCTATGGATGCCTTCCTCGACAAGCAGTGCGAGCAGTGCGTGGATCCTATGAATCGCGGGCGAGAGCAACTGGAAAGTGAATGTAAAAGACAATGCAAGTCATCGGGTTTGCAGTGGGTTCGGGATTGGGATAGCAAGGGATAATCAGCATGACTGCGAACGCGGGGTAGCTAGCAACGCCACTGCCAGTCTGTTTGTTGCACGTCAACATATACCGGACGCAATCAAGTCTGTCAAAGAAAACTTGAACTTCGTGCCACGCAACATAGTTTTCGTTCCCGAAGACACGACACCAAGTAGTCATCAGACTTTAAATTCAGCCATAATGTACCGCGACCTATCCACGGACCACCATTGACGCATTAGGGAATGAGGCCTTGATCCCTCTTTTAATCACTAATTCGACACCCGGTTACGGTTGCTTTTCCTGGCAGACAAAGGTATAAACAAAGGCGAGAAAGTGGACAAAAAGAACGTACGCAAGTTTTCAATCCAGACACGAATGGCACAGATATCAGCAATAAGTGAATCGGACACACTTTCCAGCCAAGCGGCTTCTCTTTCGATGCGTGACATTTCCCGTTCAAAATGGGCGACTTGGCTGTCTAAAGGATCCGAATGTCATTGGAGCCGGGCCAGTGAGACGAAAGACACACTTGAACGTTCACGAAGAATGTTGTGTGGCTCTTGTTCAGCATTATTGAGTGTCGCGAATTCCCTTTCTGATAGGCAAAGATGTAAAATGGGGGATCAAGTGGGCAAAGGCACGCACCCAGGATTTCCAGCCTTGCGTGTACATCATGGAGGTCGGAATGAAGCGATTTCATTGTCTCGTTCACACGAGCAAACTCTCGAGTAATATGTGATCTTTCTTGCTCTGACAGGGTCATTTCGCTGACTAGAGAAGAAAAATGTAGATGAAAACAAAACGTGATCATGGTGGCAAAGAACGCACTTGGGTATTGGTCTTGGGCACGCGGAAGCTTGATTGTGTCGTCAAAGCCAACCCCTTCCACAGCCACGGGAAAAATTTCTTCCTTATTGATCAACTGTAGCATAAAGAAGCCGGGTTGTCGCATGCAGACTATTAAATGTAGTCATACTTACAGTATCGAGGTAGTACGATGGGAGGATATCGCAGAGTCGCCAAAGGGTGATATTTTTGCCTGCACTTGTTGCAAAGTAGTTTGCTGAGATAGTCAGGGACCCGACGAAAGCCGCATGCAGGACGACAGGCCCGGTTTTCTTGCGCGTTGTCGTATCCCGAAATGACACTGGGGTGTTTGCGGACACTGCGATGAGCCCACCATTTTTATACAACCTAATACATCCAGGACGAACACAGGGACGGATGGACCACTTGGAGAGTATTTTCTGAGTAGAGGCGTCGGGCTAGATGATGTTTCTGTCACGAGACAAAACAAAGAGTCCATTGTTACTAGTCCAGGCAAAGGATTGGCTGGATGCGGACTGGGGTGACCTTGATTTCTGTTTCATCCAAAAGGCTACCATTGTGGCTGTCATAGATGCGAATTGAATAGCAGTCCCGGCGATGTGGATGGACTGCTGAAGCTGTGGTCACCGTCGCGGTGAGACGTGAGAGCTTTTTGACTCCCGACTCCAACCCAATAGTCATCACAAGAAACCAAGCAGTCGTTCGCCAGTTGAGATCGACCAGACGCAAGCAGTCTCATCGTTTTGTCCACCTCAAGACTAGGCTGTCATGACGGCCAACGTTGAAGGTGGTCACGCTTTCATGGCCTTCCGCATTCCGTACCTTCACCGAACCCCGGTACGACCCGCTCACAAGCCACCTCCCATCTCGTGATACTGAGATATCGAGGACGGCACCTCCTGCTTCCATCGGCGTACCCATTTCCTCGCCATCCGCTCGCCAGCAGCGAATCATTTCTTCCCAACCACCGCCCAGGATGTGCTCCCCATCGGCGAGGAACGAGACAGCACATATATTATTCCGACCATCGATTTCCAGCGATTTTACATCCCCTTGGTAAACGACACAAGGGGATCCGTGTCCGCCCGACCCTCGAGACCTGGTTAATAGCAACCCAGACTCCGCCGCAGGTACTCACCTTCCTTCGACCGCCAAGCTGCACTCGAAGACATTCGGTCGAGTGTTACGGATGCGCGGACACCTACGGTGGTATACACGCATCTCTATCGATATGCATCAGTTCCTCGATAGGAAAGGTTACTCTCGAATCTGGCAGTAACGGACAGTAGCCCTCCGAGTCTCCTGACGCGCGTGCATCGCGGCTCGTCGTCCGGTTTATACAGCAGCGCACTCGTTTTGCTACTCCCACAGCCATCGGCACCCTTCTTGCAGTCCATTGCTTGCATAGGCATCGCAGAACGGGACTTGGCCAGGCCATTGCCATCTATCCCCATGCTTTACAATCCATTCCTTCATCTATGTTCTTGTTTCCGTTCACACAGCAAGTCTAGGTTGAATCACCAAACTGCTGAGTACCGCTGGTATGAAAGCCCTCCAACGTGCCTCGCTCGTCTGGCCTCTGCGTTCGATTGACACGAACCATGTTATCTTCAGCTCCTCTGTTCCTTGTCAAAGCTCTCGCACATATCAAAAGCGTTGTATGTGGCAAACGGGTTATATACATTCGACCGTTTGCTATATATCCGACAAGGCGATTATTCAAACACTATCTCTGCCTCTGGTGGCCAGCCGGGTAGTACTGAAATCGCAATCGTGAGTTCACTGGTAAATTTGATGAAGGATATCAATATCGTACACGAGCTGCCAGAAATCCTCAACATCCGTGGCGACCTGCGACACAGGAACGGTTCCAATCGTCAGTCCCACTGGCAAATCCGTTCATAGAAACCAGAACCCTACCTAGATAAATTTCGCAACGACGGAGTATTTCAGCGTCCGGAACGGCTGCGACTGCGACAAAGCCAAGGCACGCGAATGTAACGGAAAGAAGCAGCTTGAAGGATGGGATGCGCATAGTAAGTCGTTGGTCGTGTTCGCGCGTGCTTCCAGTCACTCAGGAAGCTTTTCCCTCTTTATAGACTGCCGTCTGCTCGTGGATGAAATTAGCGTCCGCAGCCTGAAATTTTCATTGATTGCCGTCGCGTCTTTTGTACCTACCAAACCCTCAACTACCCTGAACGATTACATGCACTAGCAGCTCTAAAGGCAGAGCGAGGTGATATGTAACAAGAAGCAAATCAGCCACATGACGAACCGAAACTGCGCAATCTATCAATGTCATCGCATCGGCCCTAAGCGCTAATTGAGTGCTCGATGGACAAAATATAAGGGGAACGTGCCGTACAGATGAGTTCTGGCTACTATCTGGTAATCAGAGCCCTCGCAAACGTCTCCCTGACATGCGGCGCGCACTAGCAGTGTTGCCAACGGGTCCTCGGCGAGGTTCGAAACTAGGGTGACTGGAAGTATTACTACGGGGGTAACGAAGGAAAAGGCAGTTGTAAGTTAGTGTGCGAGGGAGAGGCCGCCTGGGCTGTTTGACCTGTTTGTGCGCCCATCGGGCGACCCTCTTCGAGGATTGGGGCCAAGTGTCAATGGTAGACTACAGTACGCACAGAGACAGGTAAGGGGGCGGGTAGATAGGGGTTTCGAGCTGGCGAAAGCTCTCGTCAGGGGGCTGCCTCCCCGACCGCCGCCCACGCGGGGGAGTAGGTAGAGGCAGTGACCACTCGTGTGCTCCCACGGACCAGCCGGGCCGTACGGGCCCCTTCGGATTGTCCGTCTGACGCGATGTCGGCTTCTCCATGCAGCACCACGCGGGTACGATGCCGCGTGGATTCCTGTCCCTCGCCATGCATGCACATAGGCATTCGATGAGCGACACTAATCCTTTTTCGGGATGTTCAAATGATGTCCGGGCTAAAGCGATCTAGAGGATTGTCGCACGAGCTACAGTGATTCTCTGACCGCCAACTGTGAGCGTGGTCCTAGACTAACTCATTCCGAAGGCGTACAATCGTCCTTGCTCAGATTAGATTCCCTTTCTATCGTGACGGTGCCGATATCTAGTTGAACTCGTCCGAAATGGGTCCCTGGCGAATATAGATGTGAGGAAGAAAGTGTCAACAAGCACGTCACTGAAAGGAAATGCGAACATCGGACACGAGAAAGTGACGACACTAGGCAAAAATAACGGACACATCTGTACCCGATCAGCGAGGCTTGGCAGGTGTCGAGTTCAAGGTTATCATCAAAACCTCCGTCGTTTTGTTACGGGAAAATGGTCAAGAACGACCACATTCTTTGTAAGATCCGCTGCATTTGGATACTTTTCCTACAAGGCCCGAACTTTTAACGTGACCGCTACAGACACCACAGACAGACTGCCACTGACAAATCCGAATCTCGAAGACAATCATGCCTTTCCGTGAACAGAACGAATGTTCAAATTTGTGTATATGGACCAGAGTCCACGTGGCAGGATGTCGTATAACCCCACCACTCATGCCGAAAGAGCCCGTGACAGAAACAGGTGAATTGCTCTACTTTCGTCTTGTTGTTTCAAATCCCCGGTCGACGACGATATCCGTTGCGGCGTTGCGCAACCTCAAGCCACTGGACATTAACGAGATATTTACTCGTATGCACAAAGGGCGGTTAAATAAAGAGAGGTGCGCTAGTCATTCTACAAGCGTCTCTTCACATGAAAAGTGGGGCTGGTCGAGCGATGAGATACGTTCGTCAACGAGTGCTTCCAAACGAGCAATTCTCTTGTCTAATGGACATGAATATCAACAAGGAGAGGAATGAAAGCAAGATGGACGCACCTGAACTCTTGTTCTGTGCACGAAGATCGCGGATATCCGCGAGAAGCGACTGGACGGTATCCTCCAAACGTGCGGTTTCTCCCTTGATACACGAGATTTCTCGTTCAAGGTCTTCCATTTTTCTCTCTGACGGACATGGACGTGAACGAGACCGAATCAGGAAGACGACGGACGAACCTGGGTTGCCCTGTGTACGGGAGAGTTGGGACGCTTCCCGGAGGTCAGCCCTTTCAACACGGTGACTCCTGTGACGTATTTCTCTTTCACTACGGTCTATCTGTACGAAGAGCCGTCACGCATGGCGAGCTTTTGATGTGTTTACACTCACAAAGTAGAACGAGGGCAGGATTTCATACAGCGTCAAACGAGAAATCGTCTTGCCAGCACTCGATACGATGTCATTGTTTGCCGAGATGGCGATGGACGCGACAACGTCTACATGCTTGATGACGGTCCCGATTTGCCTGTGTGTGGTAGTGTCCCAGAATGACACCGACGTGTCGGCAGCGGCCGCAATGAACGTTCCATTCCTTCCTATAGCAATGGATGCAGGGAGATAGTTGGTGTGAATGCGCCAACGCGAAAGCGTTGTCCCAGAGGAGACGTCGAGGCAGTTGATGGTGCTGTTACGGGACAAGGCAAAGAGATGTTTGCTGTCAGCGGACCAGGCGAGGGTTTGATTCGATGTCGAGTCAGCGACGATGACCGGGAAGGCGACAACGAAGCAGCCGTTTTGATTGTCGTAAATCCGAATGGAATCATGGTCCTCCGTGGCGGTGGCGATGAGGCGTCCATCCGGCGAGAACTTGACCCCAACCACGTCGTGGTCGTACTTGAGAGGACCAAGGAGACGCTTTCCAGTCAAGATGGACCAGATGCAGGCGGTGCAGTCATCCGACCCAGTCGCGAACTTTGTCGAATCCGGGGACACGTCCACCGCATTCACCCAGTTGCCGTGCGCTTTGAACAGGATCGCTTTCTCGCCGCTCGACGCGTTCCAGACCACCACTTGGCCGTGGCTCGTCCCCCCGACGATCCACGTTCCGTTTTGCGACACTGCGATGTTGCAGACGGTGTCCCCCGCGTCCATGGGCGTCCCCACCTCAACGCCGTCTTTCACGCACCAGCGTCGAAGCTTGCCTTCCGTGTCGCCGCTCACGATGTGCTTTCCATCTACAAGGAACGCGACCGACCATATGTGGCCCCGACCGTCGATCTTCACCAGTTTTCCTTTCTGCGTGCAAGGCCGGTTTTCGCTCGATTCTTGGGTCATCGTTAGTACCATTCCCTCTGGAACCTTGCTACAGGTACCTACGTGACTGCAGGCTCTTTGCCAAAGACATGACCTGGTAGTGCGATGGAAAAAAACGGTTGCCAGTGCTTGCGATACGACCCTCGCCTCCCGGTATATATGTGCCACCTTATCAATTTACACCTGTTCACACACCTTTTCCGGCAGGTCCAGGCTCTAGATTGATGGAGACGAGCGGCAGCAACGACAAACGTGCCACGAAATGACTCGGATCGGGCGCTCGAGGATCAGTTTTGATCGACAGCTTTGTGCACGTTCGCCGGTTTCGTAGGATCCTGCCACCGATGTCGCCTCCTCCGTCGATGTTTTCTGTCAACTTACTGCATCCATGGCACTAAATCCAAGTTGTTTAGTCTCGACGCTTGCTTTTGGCCTATCACGACAAACCCTCTGTCAACAGAGAACTATTGGCAACTTTATCCTCTTTTGGTGAACCTTACCACGGCTTGACCGGTATCAGAATGATGAAACAAAGCTGTGCGCTTGTCTTGGATCCAGGTATGTCGTTCACTCGTTGTCTTATCTCTGTACATCATATTTAGCGCTTTGTCTCGTTTAAGTGCATTCTTACCAGGACTTACGATTGCCAATGCATATATGCGCCGACCCTTGGCTTCAAGTCGTGATTCTATGTATTCATGCGTCGAACCCCTTACAAAACGATGAAGTGGTTTTTCACCGTCATAGCAGGCAGGTACCATTGCGAGAGTCGGTTGGGACCCGACCCACTCTCTTTACTAAATCTAGTTTCTTTGTCTTTTCAGTATCAGCGTCGTGCTTCGTAGAAGATTCTCTCGTGGCTCGAATGTGAAGCTGAGTATCCCAGTGTATTGACCGGTACTTTCAGGATGTTGACTAGCTAGTAGCAAAGCGCGGGCCGTGTGTGCTGGTAATCTCGCATGCACATAGCCTGCATGTATGCGCGCGGGTATCGACAATTGCGAACCCCCGCACCCGATGACTCCGAGCGGTGATGAGGGCAAATATTCACCATGCCAAGAACAGCTTGAGGGCGCCTACTTTGGCGCTGGTATATTTGTATTCCAGCTTCACGAAATGTGAACCATGTGGTCTGACGACTGGCGCTCATCCACCTCACCCGGGCCGATATAGTTGACTTGCTAAACGGATGGCGAACCAATGCACTCGCGCTCACGTTCGATAAGTGAGAATTGGCGCCCGGGAGCCTCACTGTGTTCCCTTCTGGTTTCCCATCCCACAATTGTTTCAAAATTCGGATGGGCAAGGATTCCGGTGAGACTCGAGTCAATCCACAGTTGGCCAAGAAGTGCTACGCAAAGATTCTAAAGTGCGCACCAGCACCCACTTATTAGCATCCCAGAATGAGGCAGTACCGCAACGTTGGTGAACGTGTGCAAACAATTGACACGCGTTACCTACAGAACCGCACCAAGAAGAAACGAAGTGACTCAAGGGTATATTCGTACATATTACGTATACATATAGCCCAGGATTGGATGACGGGTTCGGGATTCCGCGATAAGCGCGGTATCATAGCAGTGGCGTCTTCTGCCCGCCCAAGCTGAAATCCCATCCGACTCGCCTTTCTGACGATAAGTGTCGCGGTGTATCGAAGGCCAAGGCAACCCGTAAATTACGTTATAGGTGGAAATTGTTGCCCGAAAATTTCTGCAGGACGAAGTGGTCAAATTGGTTCTGCACAAGCCGCTTCGGAAAGTTCCGACACTTTCGTTTCCACCTTTCGACGTGCGCCCCAGGAACGCTTCCCATCAAGCCGTCCACCCACGCTCAATCACTGTCCGCCCTGTGTCAAAGCGTGCCCATCACTACTCAGTGACCCTGTCCATCTAACCAGCGCTCTCATAGCAGGCTGACGGCGCCTTGATCGTTATGGGAAGCCCAAACTACGTAACCGAAATGTAACCGGTCGAATGTCACCGTCACCGCGGACTGATACTGTTTGCAGGCCTGTATGACGCTGCTCGAATTCCCTCCTTACCTCCTAACGCCACTTCGAAACTCGCACAGGCGACATGCGTTGTCCGTTTTTCCTTAGTAAGCTGTCCAGGTTCATGAGATGCTTTACTTCCGGATCGAGGTACGGTCGTTCACTTGCGTACATAAGCCAACCGTCCAGAGCGGCAAACAGAAAGTATTCAACCTCCTCCTGCGGACGCGCTTGCACTGGATCATTATGCGCATTCCGTCCTCGTTCGTCTCTTTCGCGTCCTGCCTCAGTTTTGCGGCTGCTGCTGCGCTCCCGAATGTATCTCGCGACGACACGGCAAGCGAAGGTGCGGATTTCTGATGGTGACCAACATTCCTGGCAAAGGTGACAATGGTGTCCCAAGGTCATACCGGTAAACGCGGCGTCATCGGTTTTGGCACAAGCGACTTCGCGAAAGCTCAGGCCCTGGAGCGAGTAGAACGACTTAGTGTCGTGGTCGACGCCGCAATATGGAAGTAGTGGGGTTGGTGTATTCCAGGGTTCCTGGGGTGTAGTTGTGAGGTTGCCTTTCTTTTTTCGATGCGGACTTCTTGTCGAGCGGGGACACTGATGTCGCTAAAGTGTGTGTATGTGAAATATACCTCCATTATATGACTAGCAAGGTCTGCCAAAGTTTGGTCGACCATCTATCTGGCATTCAAGTGCTGATTCATGAACGAACAAGATCCAACTTGGACTTGAAGAAATCTCAAGTCCTCGTTACGACTGGTCCTCTCATGGGCGAATCACAAAAGCCAAGGGTAATGTCATAACTTCACACTATATATTCTTGAGTGGCACTAGGGTGGAAACTTAAAGTGACGAAATAATGATGGTCCATCAAAACGTTCCACGATATATGACCATTTATGCACATAGAGGGTAATACATGGGATGAGACTAACACATTCTTGCGGTAGTTCCCTTCTATTCTGCTCGCTTCCTGAGAGCTTATATGGGGGGGGTGGGATTTCCTGAACTACGACCACCCAACTCGTTTTTAGCAGCGAAATTTCTGATTTTTGGACGCACTGCACCTATCTACCATGCGCATCTCATTCTCCCTCATTACTTGCGCGCTATACCTCAGTTTCGTCGTTGCCGCTGCCGTCCCAAATGACGGTGGCGTCAATTCCCGCGATGTTGAAGCACGACGTACGTATAGTCCTGATGTCTCCAGCAGGCCTGCAGTGAAACTGATGTTTTCTCTTGCATATCACAGAGCTTGGTCTCTCTCCTGGAGGTGCTGATATTAATATCAATCTTGATGTGACTGGTATCGTTGGTGGTATTGATTTTGGTGTTGTTGATGGTATTACCACTCCTGTCCTACCCCATCCTTGATACAATCCATTTGTTTTGCGACTTTGACTTTCAGTCGCTGAACTGTTTGAGTTCCAGTTCAAGCTTTTTGGAGGTCACGGAAGGTGTCTTTCCGGCGCAACAAAAGGACTGTTATTTACAGCTTTCAGATGAGCATAAGAGTTTGAGCCTCACGATTGCGGCCAGCACATTGTTCCCTATTGAATATTTCCGAGATACAGCGTCAGGACAAGAAGTGGTTGAAGTCCAAGCTCCGACAAGTATTTCATGTACTTCGAAGAACCGCAGTCAGAAGACGGCGGACTCAGTGTTATGCTTGACGTGCATGTTTGCTTACCTCTCGAAGCGAGTTCTTAGATCATGCAGGTGGAGTTGCCATCAAGTGCGCCAGCCGCTGTATTCAACTATGAGGAGGTCAGTACCACTACATTGTTTCTGCAGTGACACCAGGCACTCCGACCGTCTCTACCCATGAAGCCGAGAGAGACCCAGTGCCTAGCTCATCTCGCCGGCACCACGAGATGCACCACCAGCAGTCTGTTTACCAGTGGCTTTACCGAGTGCGACCGGACTATCTTGGCGCCTCCCAAAGTTCGAAATACATATACCAAAGTGGAAGGATCCAACTGTGGAGAC
>JBBPTZ010000940.1:0-13416 GCA_038094315.1 Phylloporus cf. tubipes
TAGCAATCTGGTGTAACTCCAGAGTATATAAACTTTGTAAATTCATTGTAGATAGTTCAGTTTGAATATCAATTTAACTACCTTCTACCCTTTCCACACTTGAGCCCTAGACTCTTCTCTGACCTCTAACCTCAGAGAACTGTAAGTACAAGGGCACAACACATATGTCCTGTGCCAAGGTTCCTTGCCTCTCTCTGACCCACTCTATGTCCACTTAGCAAATCTTTAACACTTTGAAACTCCAAATCCTCTGCCTAGAAGGACCCAAGTTTAATACAAAGCCAGAGGATCAAAGAAGAAGGGAATCACCCAGAAGCAAAGGCAACTAGCCAGATCCAAACAGTTCCAAGGTACTTCAAAGGGCTTGAGAGATTCCAGAAATGGTTGGAGTTTAGGAGATTTCACAGGAAGAAAGTGCCAAAAAGTCCAAATCATGTAGGAGATGCAGAGGACAAGAATGCTGGGTAAGGGGAGAAAATCTAAAGATATACCAAGAGCTAGAGATCACCCCAGATCAAAGAATATCAGGAGGTAGGATAGGAAGGTCCTTAGCAGATACATTGGAGTTCAGAGCAGCAGTGCATAGCATGGCCAAAATGTTCAAGGGAGTTGTGCATATAGTGCACAGAAATTCTGGAGGAAAAGGGAGGTCAGGTGGAGATTGTTACAGTTGAATTGTTGTGTGTGTCCAATTTTCTTTTTTCTGTTTCCTACCTAGACCTCAAGCCTGGCTGGGAACACTACATCTTTGTTGTATTACTAAACCAACAGCATTTTTATGCTTCATTCTAGCCTCTTGCTGTTCCTTTCTCTCCTATCAGAAGAGGCTTTGGTATTATTCCTGGTATTTCCCCTTCTGTTTATGGACAGCTTATCTTCTTGGCCACCTCTCTTACAATGGCCTCATAGTTCCAATCTCTCCTACGTAGTCCATCTCCATATGACTCAGTCTGCAGCATTCCTTGCAATTCCATCACATTCCATAGCTTATGTACTGACAAGTACTTATACCACTGCTGCACATCATATATATTATTCTTGATCTTTGCAATACAAGTGTCATATCTTGAACCACTATCTTTGGACTTCTATTAGCCTCTGCACACTATTGAGTTGCTTTGCCTGTGCCAAGGCTTATTCCCTTGTGCATTCCCCTCATTAATCTTCACTCTTCAGATTGAACATCAGCCACTCCCATTGTTCTGGATCTTATTGCATATGCTTTGTATAACAAAAGATCAAGAATCTCCCTCTGTCCCTTCTATCTAGGAGCAAGACTGACCTACCTTTGCCACCATAGCTAACCCTTTGAGAACCACCTGCTTCCACCCTCTATAGTTGGACAATAAAGACTCTACTCCTCACACATTGTACATCCTTCACCACTCTCAACCCCAGCTCATAGGCCTCCCTCTATCAGCCTGACCTAGCCCTTCAATCCTTGTACCTTTGCACACTCATACCCCCAGCCCTATCCAAGTAAACCCCACCACAGTTGCCCCTTATGTCTTCCACCACCAAGCTTAGTGGCCTTATCTGCCAACTTCTCTAGAAAACTCACCAACACAATGCATTGGATGAAGGCCATGCATGCCTACTTCACCATCAACCCCACTCTCTATGCTTTAGATAAGGCTAGAGTCATGACAATCCTGAACAAAACGAGTAAGGGTCACAGTGTTTCCTTTTCAGAAATGTGGTATAACCACATCACCAGCAAGAAAATCTTCAACAAACTCACCACCACCTTTGAGACCACATTTTACCCTTTTGATATCAAAGCTACCACCCACCATGAGCTTGCCAAGCTTGTTCAAAAATCCTTCTACACCACTGAAGGTATTATTGACAATGGCTTCCAGAAATACATCATGGACTTTCAGAACCTCACATCTAAAATCAGAATGACCAACCAGGACACCCTTATCAATACATTTTTTTGGGCATTGACTTCCACATGCTTATCTTGGGAATTGAGAAAGCTTCCACCATCATCATTGATTGAATCACCAAGGCCAAAGCTTTCCACACCCAGCTCACCCAGATGGACATGCTTAAGAAAGGATGGTCTATTCCCTTCTTTATCCAGTATTGCTCCTTCCCTGACCCCAACACCATGGATGTCAACATTGTTTGCATCAATAAGCTCACCCCTGCTGAATGCACCAAGTGCATGAAAGAAGGCCTTTGCTTCCACTGTCACAAGAAAGGTCACAATGCAGGATAGTGCCATAGTGTGTTGAGCACCCCAGCACCTGCTTCTACTCATTGCTCCTAGAATATTCACACCACCAAAACCACTCCTGCTCCACTTACCCCTGCTGCATCTACTTCCACTACTCCATCTGCCATTAATGCCTACATCAACATCCTCAAGATGTAGGGCAAGGATAAGGCTGAAGTTTTGCAGATCCTCAAAGTCTGCTTTAAGGAGATCATTGAAAAAGACACCTCCATTGCTGCCATTAGCACCATAGATTTTTAAATTAGGAAGCCACCTTGACATCTCCTTTCCTTACTATTTCCAATATAATAGTAGCTCTGCCCAATAAACATACACTCCTTGTTCCAGTCAAGCTGCAGGCTCTTGGAAAAACCATTGACACATTCACCCTTATTGATTTCAGCACCACCAGAAACTTCATTGACATTGGACTTCTTACCCAAGCCAATTTCCCCCTACAATGTCATCCACAGCCCATTATCACACACAATGCAAATGGAACCACCAATGCCAAGGGAACAATCTGCTGAAAAACATGGATCATCCTCAAGTTCCCTTTAGTTGACAATGAAGAAGAACTCATGGTACTTAATCTTAAACATCGCTGGATCATCCTTGGAATGCCCTGGCTACAACAATGGAACCCTTGCATCAACCGGGCAGCCAACCACATCACCCTCCCTTGCACCCCATGCCCCATAGACAATAAACTTTACATCCCACAACACTCCATTTTTTATTCCCAAGATTGCCAAAGTCTACCTGCTTAATCCTGCCAAACATGAGGCCTGTAAGGTTTTTGTCAAAGAACACTTGAAGATCAGACAGATCATCCCATCTAAATCTCCCCAGTCCTTCTTGTTTTTTTTGTATTCAAAAAGAATGGCTCCTTTTGCCCTTGCCAGGATTACAGATACCTAAACTCTCACATGATTTACAATGCCTACCCACTTTCCCTCATTCCGGAACTCATCAACAACATGAAGGAGTCCACCCTTTTCACCAAATTCAACATTTGCTGGGGCTACAACAACATTTGCATCTGTAAAGAGGACCAATGGAAAGCTGCATTTATCATGCCACCCAGTCTCTTCAAACCCATCATTATGTTCTTTGGCTTCAACAACACTCCCCCCATATTCCAAGCCTTCATGAATGACATCTTTGCTGATATGATTGAAGAGAAGTGGTTGAAGATCTATATGGACAACCTTAGCATCCATACCAAAGATAATGTCTCCCTCCATCATAAACATACATACCTGCCATGTCTTACAATAACTTCAAGAACATGGTCTCTCATTGAAACTCTCCAAGTGCTCTTTCAACACCTCCTGCATGGAATATCTCAGTCTAATTATTGGACAGGGCAAGATTGAGATGGACCTCACCAAGCTGAAGGCTATCCAGGACTGGAAATCTTCCTCCCCTGTCAAAAGCATCTGCTCCTTTTGAGCTTTGCCAACTTCTACCAAAAGTTTATCCCAGACTTCTTTAACATAGTCACCCCCTTGAACCTCCTTATCCAGAAGAATGAATCCTGGGCCTGGACCAGCTATCAACAGCATGCCTTCAACTGATTGAAAGCTATATTCTCCTCCACTCCTATTCTTCTCATTCTGGATATCACCAAACTGTTTTCCATTATGTCTGATGTCTTCCTGATCGCAGCCAGAGCAGTCCTCATGCAAGCCAATACTAATGGTGACCCCCACTCCTGTGCTTACTTCTCCCACACCTTTGGCTTTGTGGAGTGCAACTATGATATCTACAACCATGAACTTCTGGCAGTTATCCTTGCCCTCACAAAATGGTGACAATATCTCCAAGAAATGGCTCATCCTATTACCATCATCACTGACCACAAAAACCTCTCCTATGTCAAAGATCCCCATAAACTATTTCACTGTCAAGCCTATTGATCTCTTTTTTTTACAGGGCTTTGATATTGTCTGGCAAGTCATGCCGGATACCAAGATGGGACCAGCTGACACACTCTTTCACAAAGACCTTGTCAACACCTCCTCTGACAACTTGAACACTTCCATTGTCCCCAACCCTGTTGTCATCAACACACTTGACCTCATTCTCACTCACCACATCCAGTCCTCCTTTGCCTTTGACCCCTTTGTTCTTCATGCCATTTGCAACATCCAAGAGGGTTTCCCACTCTTTTCTCACTCTGCTTTGGAGGATTGGGCTTTCAATAGTGGCCATCTATATTACAAAGACCATATGTATGTGCCACCTGCCAACCACTCTACCTTGCTCCACACTCTCCACAAATCCCCCACCTCTGGTCACGCAGGCTGTTTTTACACCAATCACCATTTGCACGCTAACCGGCCTCTTTCCATTTGCTCCCCTTATCTCTTATCCTAGACGCTTTGTCATGAACATTCTATCACATTCTATGGCCTTCCTTCTCAGCTTATGTCATCATCTTTCCTTTTCGTATATAAACCTGTCACTCCTGTACTTTTATTTCTCATGCTTGTCTTTCTCGTATTTCCACCTGAATCCAAGCGATACTTTGTCCTGCCCCTTAGCCGTGCTAAGGCCTTGTCCTCGCTGAGTCTTAGACCATCTCTTAATTGGTCTCTGTGTTGCTTCGACTGTCATCGTTGCACAACACCCCTTCATCCCTTGTTGCCTCAACGCTCCTTGAGGTTCCCCAACTCCCTGCATATCGCAACAGTCGTCAGTCGCTAGGAAATCCCTAGGACACTCTGCCCCTCGTCCCTCACCCCCGCTTGGTCCCTCAGGCTCCTCGAGACTATGCTAGCCCCTACCCGGGTCTAACGTAACAGTGTTGACCTTAGATGATTGATAGAGGGTGCAGCCAGTAACAAAGGAATTGACAAAAGTGGCAAGGCTGGACCACTAGTAATCATATTTGATCAAAGACTTGGAAGATAAGGGTTACGGGTATCATAGTAACCGGCCGAAGGGAAAGAGCGTCCAACGTATCGCTGGGATGAGCTAAGTAGTACAGAGAGACAAGTGTAACAAGGAGAGAAAAGAAGGAATCGTAACAAACACCCATTCTATGGTACCCCTACTTTCACCCATCACCTCCATCACCACTCTCCCGTTTAAACAATTATTCATGGATTTAATTACAGATCTTCCACCTGCTGCAGGACATAATTCCTTGCTGGTCATGATTGACCATGGCCATTTGAAGAGGGTAATTTTACGCCCATGTTCCAAAACCATTAATGCATAGGATGTTGCCTTTCTCTTTTTCCACCACATCTTCAAATGCTTCAGCCTTTACAATTCCATCATCTCAGATTGTGGCCCCCAATTCACCTTTGCCTTCACTAAGAAATTTGCTCAACTCCTTTGTTACAACATCCACCTCTCCATCCTGTACCACCTTCAATTTGATGGCCAAACTAAATGAATCAACCAGGAAATAGAAACATACCTTCAGATCTTCTGTGGTAACAATCCCATATCATGGCTGGACCTCCTCACTACTGTCAAATTTCATCACAATTCCATGCCTCACAGCTCCACCAAAGTCTCCCCATTTTTTCTACTCTTTGGCTATGAACCACACTCCTACCCCCCACTTGAAAAGACATTCCTTCCCACCCTCGAAAAGCACTTGTTTCACCTCAACAAAGCATGAGACAAAGCCCTTGCTGCCCATGACTCTGCCTGTTGGATCATGACAGAATATTCCACCTGATGCTTCATCTCCTGGAAGGTTGGAGATAATGTCTGGTTAGAGGCCTCCAACCTCCACATTGCTTACCCCTCTCAGAAACTCACCTCTAAATATTTGGATCTCTTCAAGATCTCACAGGTCCTATCATTGCTTGTATACCACCTGTGCCTATTGCCCACCTGGAAAATACATAATGTCTTCCATACCTCCCTTTTATTGACCTATTGCAAAACTCCAGCCTTTGACCTAAACTTCTCCCAACCACCACCAAATCTAGTCAGATTAAAAGAAGAATATGAAGTTGAGAAAATTATAGCTCATTGGGGTGCACCAAGATGCTGCAAGTACCTGACCACATGGAAAGGCTATCCCTCATTAGAAAACACCTGGAAATCCAAGTCCAATCTTCACCACACACCTGACATCCTTACCACCTATAAGCAGTTCTGAAATCTCTTTTAGCTTGCCCCCCCAGTTGACTCATTCCCAGTATATGTCCATCCACTATGTCATCTTCTTCCTCCATCTCCTCTGACTCTTCCAGCCTGTCCTCTCCCATTCACCTGCACCCTGTTACACTTGACCTGGGTAAGGGCGAGCGTAGCCTTGACTGTCAAGACGATGTAGCCAGAAGTGTAAGCTTGACTGGACACAGAGGAGTCTAGAGGTGTGTGCCTGACTAGAGTCTGAGAGGGAAGTGCTGGGGTATGAGTGAGAAGGGGCGTTTAAGGAGAACGGCTAGGCGAATGATGAGATGAACACAAAGTAGGCGATCTACTTGATGTATTGTCAAGGAGAAATAGCTTAGGATATACATGTGCGTGCGATCCATATTTAAAGGGAAGAGAAAAGCGCACAGACCAAGTGTAAGAAAGGAAACTATCGTCGAGATAGGAAAGGAATGTTGTGGAACAACGTCAAAGAAATATGACTAATATGAGGAAGAAATGCTAGTGGATGGAAGGAAACGATGACCAGTAAGTGATGAGTAATATTGACCGATGTATAGGAGTGAGTCACCATAGAAGAAAGGAAACGGTGTCCATGAAAGGAACATGAAAGAAAGGGGTGAATCATAACACACCCCATCTATCTGATGCACTTGCTGATGCACTTTACACACCTGCTCTACACCGCAATTCTCACTGATGAGTCCCTCCTTCATATTATTGAACACATGCCCCTTTTCAAGCAAGACAAACTCTTACAAGAACTCATTCATCTCTTTCTAGATGTGTCCATGATTCAAATATATCACAGACAGGCTGCCACAAGTGATCTTCCTGCTCAGTTCAATGCACCCATGCGTCTCTTGATAAATACTGCTTTCACCAGAGTCCTCACCTTATTGCATCTTCATGGTTTCACTACCTTTATCAAGCATATCCCCACACATTCCATTTACCCTACTTTCTGCTGTATTTTTATTTCCATATCTAGAGCAGAACATAATCACTACATCCAGACCACACTCTCCCCTTCTTCTAGACCTATCCTTATTCCCACTTCCTTGTCCACCTCACTATCTCCCCCTTCTGAAGTCTCCCTCCCTCCTCTGTCTATGTCCCTTTTCACACAATTAATCTCTCCCACTTCCTCCAAGACCCCCACCACCATTGATCTCATTGATGGTAGCTTCTGCAATGAGGATAACATTCATTTTGTTCACACTTGGATGGCCCATACTGATGCTGGTGATATATTCTCTTCATTTACTCATGTTGTACCCTTCACTATCATCTGCTGCTCTGCCTTTGCACTCACCAAGTGCTTTCGATGTCACTGTCTCAGTCACTATCGTGAGGACTGCATTCATTATACCTTCCCTCACTGTCACATATCCATCCCAGGCCACACTCAATTTAATTGTTTTCATGTGCAATGCAATATTTGCAGTTACTAGGGACATAGTGCCCAGTTTTGCCCCAGTAGCCCATATGTTCATTGCTCTTAGTTTGGGCACACACTTGTTGACTGTCCACTCAAGCATCTATCAGCAGATTAGATCAAGGATATTTATGGAGATAACTGATCATTTGTCCACCCCTGAAGTGATCTTTCAAGGATATACTAAAAGAATCAAGCCAGGGACTCAGTTGTTAGAAGGGGATAATGTTACAGTTGAATTGTTGCATGCATCTGTCTTTCTTTTTTTCTTTTCCTATCTAGACCCTTAGCCTGGCTGGGAACACTACATCTTCATTGTATCATTGAACCAACAGCATCTTTATGCTTCATTCTAGCCTCTTGTTGTTCCTTTCTCTCCTACCAAAAGAGGCTTTGGTATTATTCCTGGTATTTCCCCTTTTGTTTATGAACAGCTTATCTCCTTGGCCACCTCTCTTACAATGGCCTCATAGTTCCAATCTCTCCCATGTAGTCCATCTCCATATGACTCAGTCTGCAGCATTCCTTGCAATTCCATCACATTCCATAGCTTATGTACTGACAAGTACTTATACCACTGCTGCACATTATATACATTATTCTTGATCTTTGCAATACAAGTGTCATATCTTGAACCACTATCTTTGGACTTCTATTAGCCTCTGCACACTATTGAGTTGCTTTGCCTGTGCCAAGGCTCATTCCCTTGTGCACACTCCTCATTAACCTTTGCCCTTTAAATTGAACATCAGCCACTCCCATCATTCCAGGTCTTATTACATATGCTTCATGTAACAGAGATCAGCCATCCACATGTATGTGATAATTGAGCACAATGTCGAATACAAGGTAGTGGCAAGGCATCAATCCTAAAATCTCTAGGTAAATCCAGAGTTGACATCCAAAGCTTGGTTGATGAGACCAAGGATGGGCCAGGGTGTTGAAAGGTGGGGTTAGGAAGAATGTCAGGGGTCTTTGGAGAGTCAAAGTAATGTCAGAGATTGGCATTCTAATCAGAAACAACCTAAACAAGTTGCTATTCTACCTGAACACTTAATGGAGCATATGTTAGGAGAGCTAGTAGGGTCTAGCAAAGGTGTCTAAGAATCCAATGAAGGTGGTGAAAATGCCCAAAGTGATTACACCAGGAGAAGAGAGATCAAAAATGGTGGTTAAAGGGTCCAGAATCAAGGGATTCAGATTTAGGGGCTGGAGGTACTGCATCAAGCAGCATAGGTATCAGAGTTTTTGCCAAAGTTGGCAAGGAAAATCTATGGTGCTGCAGGAAGGGCTGAAGATTGGAGTAAGGGATGCAGCAAGGTATTGGAGGACAAGAATCAGGAACAGAAATTTCCAGAATAAAACCAGAGTTGGCACCAATAAAGGCAGATGATGTCAAGAATAATCAATGAGCTGGATAGACCATGACCAGCATAGTAGGCCAGAGTATGGTGAGAGAGACAGGTGCTATAGTCAAGCATGTCTGGGGGATTTTCTAACCACAAAAAAGAGCTAACCAAGAGCAAAGAAGTAAACTCCACTCAAGTCCAGAATTTAGAAGTCAAGTTCAGACAGAAGATTAATTAGGAGGTATAGGAGTGGCCAGATAACCATAGGTGAAGTCTCAAAGATTGAAGATAGCAGAAAATAGTGTTGAAGGGTTCAGAGAATAAAACAGAGTGAGAATAGGTCAGAGATCCTGTGAAGGAGGTTATTTTAATGGAACTAGGGGTCCTAAGCTGTAAAGGAGTAGAGCCAAGGGGCAGGAGTTCAGCATTCTTCCAAGATCAAGTCCCAGCTAACTCCAGGATAACTGGAGTTGCAAAAAAGGAACTGGGGTTGCAGATTTTAAGAAGAGTGCAAAGCAGGATAAGCTCCTATCATATGCCACTTTTCACAAGTCCAACTCTGGTCTCCACTCCTCAACTCCACACCAACTCCAGTATTATCCTCCTATCCTTGGGTCACCTGACCCTCAGACCATTTCTGTTCCTTTTTTGTTAATTTTTATTTTCTTTTACTTCATTTATACTAGTCTCACCTTTTGTTCCCTTCTGATAGACCTATGCTTTACACAGCTCCAGTTTCCAGTATTTGTATTCCTATCTTACTTAGTCCCTTGTTCTGTTTTACTAAAAATTGTAATACTCTGGTAATATTCCATTCCAGCTTATGAATTCAGTGCAACTGTGGACATATATAAATCCTATAATATTCACTGTAGATGCCTCAGTTCAAATATCAATTTAACTACCTCCTACCCTTTCTGCACTTGAGTCCTAGACTCTCCTCTGATCTCCAGTCTCCAAGAACCATAAATACAAGGGCATGACACATATATCCTGTGCCAAGGTTCCTCACACCTCTCTGACCTTCTTCATGCCCACCCAGCAAACCTCCAACACCCCAACACTCCAAATCATCTGTCCAAGAGAACTTGAGTTTAATAGCTCTTAGAAATGCAGTGATAGTACATATGAGATACAGGATGGTGAGTGTTGAAGTCTGAAGAGGCTCATAGGAGTATAAAGTTGTACATGAAGTTATTGGATAATGGCTGACTAGGCCAAGATGAGCCTGATAAGGAATGTCAGATAATGAGAAATTTGAAATTTGGAGTTCAGAGGGTATGGGGATCAGATTCCAGGGTTTTCAGAGGCATAGGATTAGGGATAAGAAGTGGATCCCAAAAAGGAGCAGAGATCAACAGCTCCAAATGAGTGTAGCCATGGATAGCAGATCCTAGGCCACAAAGATACATTCATTGAAGAAGCCCATAATGATGTTTGTCCAAAGTTGCAGGAGCAAACTCCAAAGCTAAGGAGGTTCAGGAAAGGCAGAGGCAAATGCCAACAAGGAGAAAGTATGGTCAGAAGGCTACGAGATTAGTGACAAATGACCAAACTGTCAAGAGGAGTGTGAAAGATATAACAACAGAAATAGAGTGTGAGTTTGAATATACTATTACAAACTGGTTCCCCACTGTCTTTAACTCTGGAAGAGGGGCATGTCCATTAGATATCCAATGCTAGGAGGTCCAGAGGTCTGGGAGGATCATGGAAATTCAATCTGAAGATTCCTTAGAATACGTAGGAGTTCCATGAACTTATGAAAGCATACTAGGAAGTCAAGATCATAGTTAGCATGGAACAGGTTTGGAGGGGGTAGGACTTGGTGCAGGACTTATATGTTATACCCTAGTGCATTGTCATGTTCTAATTTCAGTGCAGAGGTACAAAGGTGGATTATAGGAATGATTCATAAGGACAGGAGTGTAGCAAAGGAGTAAGGGAGTGTGGACAGGGTTCATTGAGCAGGAAGTCAGGGGGCAGATATGGAGAGATAGGGGAAGTTATAGTTGATATTCAAACTAAGGAATTACAAGATAAAGTACATAGTTTATATACTTCCAGAGTTGCACCAGATTTGTAAGTTAGAATGGAGTATAACCAGAGTATTAGAAATGATTAGTAAAACAGAACAGAGGAAATTGGAATATTAGAAATGCTAAGTGATATGGAAGGGATATATATTAGGATACTGGAGCTGTGCAAAGCACAGGTCTATTAAAGGGGGACAAAGTGTGGAGCTAGTACAAAAGAAATTAACATAGAATGGAATAAAAAACAATAGGGGACTAAAGAAGATATGGAAAGATCCTAGGATCAGGTGATAAAAAGATGAAGAGAAACACCTAGAATTGGTGTGGAGTTGAGTCAGAAGTCCATAGTTGGACTTGCTGAAGAACAGTATATAACAGACAGAAATAATATATACCAGAGTACCAGAGCTGTACAAAGCATAGATCTATCAGAGGAAAACAAAGTATGGAGCTAGTATGAAAAGAGTTAATGAAGACAAGAATAAACAAAAGAATAATGGATATGGTCTGAAGGTTAGGTGACTAGGGAATACAAAGAAATGCCTGGAGTTGGTGTGGAATAGAGTCCAGAGCACCCAAAGCTAAACTTGATGAAACAGCATATAACAAAAACATCCAAAGTTGGACTTGGTGGCAGGATGGCATATGACAGCAACCACACAACCATTATTGTTGACAACATTATAGGTAAGTTCTTGTTACAATTTGATTATTGTGGCCTTTTCTTTTCCTTTTCTTGCTATGCATCCTCATTTCTGGTTGGAAATCTCCTTCCCCCAAATAGAAGCACTATCTATTTGTAATTTTACTCACATTCCAATGCCTCATCCTCTAGTTCTCCTTTTGATCCTACACCATTTTATTCTTTACAACTACAGCTGGTAAAAGTCAGCATCTTATCTGATTTCCTATCTCTTAAACAGCCTCCCCCTGGTCATCTCTCTCATAATGGCCTAGTGCACCTGTTCCCACCACATGTTCCACAGTTGCATAGCCATTCATAGTAGTTTTGTCATGTTCCATAAGATTCTACACTTACATGTACTACAATACTTCTACCACCATTGCCTATACTATAGTTCTCCATTCTTGAACTCTGCAATACAAGCATAGTATCTTGAACCACCCCAGGATCTCTCTAAGTCTCTGTGCACTTCTGAGTCACAGCTGTTTGTGCTTAAGCTCTTGACTCCTCAATGCTACCTTTTATTCCTCAGGTTCACACCAGATCAAACATCAACCTTACTCACAATGTTCCACCATCCTGATTGCTACATTTCACATAACAGTACTGCTGCTAATACAATCCAACAATCACAAAAGAGTGTCACAAACTGGTTCTTTATTGTCCTTAACTCCAAAGGGGGCATTTCCATCAGATATCCAATGCTAGGAGATTTGAAAGTTTGAAAGGACCACAGGAATTTGATCCAGAGTTTTCTTGAAGCATATAGAAGGTTGTACTAGGAGGTCAAAAATAGAGTTAGCAAAAAATAGGGTCAAAAAGAATAGGACTTATGTGTTGTGCTCTCATGCACTATTATGTTCTAATTTCAAAGCAGAGATATGGAGTTGAATCATAAAGGTTATGGAAATGATTTTTAGAACAAGAAGAAAAGCAATGGATCCAGGAATATGAACAAAGGTTTATTGAGCAAAAATCAAGGAGCAAACATAGAAGGACAGTGAATGTAAGTTATTGTCATTAATATTTAAACTGAAGTCTATAGTACAAAATACAGAGTTTATATACATTTGGAGTTGCAGTGGTGAAAAGGTCTGGCCATAACATGGGATTGTTGCCACAAAAGATCTGAAGATATGTTTCAACTTCTTGATTGATCTACTCAGTCTGGCCATTAGTCTGGGAGTGATATGTGGTAGAGAGGTGGACATCATAGTGGAGGAGGTGGGCCAGTTCCTTGGTGAAGGCAGAAGCAAACTGGGGGCCATGGTTGTTACAATCACCTTGTTTCCCCCCCTTTTCCTAAGTCAATGCGGTTCAATGCGGTTCAATCTAGTACAGTCCAGTCAATACACTTCAATCTGATGCAATCCAGTCTAACGGTTTCAATCCTGTCCAATCAGATTCAATCCAGTCAATGCAAGTCAATGCAAGTCAATCCTGTCCAATCAAATTCAATCCATTCAATCTGCATAGGCAGTACAAGGCAATACAAACCTATTCAACCTTATGACTAAATACAGCCCCTTGAATGAATGACTTACTAAACCTAACTGCAT
>JBBPTZ010000941.1:0-11278 GCA_038094315.1 Phylloporus cf. tubipes
GATTTAATCTGGCTTCTGCAAGTAAACAAACAATGTGTTCTGATTCCACTATTATTTGAAGTGGAATATCCAGAGATAAGAGAACATGTGCAGGTTCCTTTTCATTACAGTAAGCTGGGAATTGTACTGCTAAACCATATAATCTGATATGAGATCAACAAGGTAAATCAGAGATCCAGATGAACAGGGCAATGATTCAGGTGTGTTGGACATGAGTGTTGGATTAAAGTCATTCATTCCTACAGATCATTGCTACTTATAAAATCCAGTGTTGCTATCATAACAACAACCAAAACAAGAAACTATTGTTATGATTGTATTTGCAAATATGATTAAGTACATACAAATGCCAGACAAAGAACTTTAATTGTCATATTCAATATGTCTATATGTTGTAATTGGAACCAATAAAAAATATCTCAATATGGAATATTTCAGGAAGTGTGTTTGGTATTTGTAACCTTCACTCAATCATGTGAATTAATGAATTAAGCAATCACACACTCTTTACATCCAACACTCATCATCTGAGCACCAAAATGCACCCTACCATCACAAACAAGACACTTTGGTGTTGTGCTTGCACCATTGAGGATTTCATATAAAAGGAAATTGCCACTGACATGAAATTGTGGTCTGTATTATTCAAGAAAATCCAGAAGGAAATGGTATGTATGTTGTTTATTCAAAATGTATATGGTCTCACCATCTTGTAGGCAATTAACTACATAGGCTCAAAGCTAGAGCCCAATCTTGTGGGACCATGGAATCACAGCCTGATGGGGGCATGGTGGTGGGATGAAGGAGAATGTTGCAAATGATAAGAAATGGTCAATATGTTAAATGGGCTGTGTGTTGTCTAGGAAACATGTATAAGATCATGTCAGTTTCTAAATGAAAAGGTTCGCATGTCAAAATGTATCAAAGTCTGTGAGATAATATTTACTATGTTCATCTACTAAATTTAGATTTCAAACCTAAATAGTCATTTATCCCATTCAAGGCCATCACTGAAAATGATTCTGGGCCCATCTGAGTGCCTTGCTGACAGTGATACTGGGCCCACCCAATTTCCTCACCAAAAGACCTACTTTTCCCACCTAATTCCTTTTCTAACAGTCACACCAAGCTTTTCTGATTATCTAGCTGACATTCATACTGAGCCCATTTGAATGCATCTCTGAAAGACCTACTGTAGCCACCCAATAATCTTGCTGTCAGTGATGCTAGGCCCACTTGATTCCCTTATCAATATTGCATCCAAATACCTTGCCAACAACTGTGCTCAGCCCATCTAATTCCCTTGCTGATGGTCATGCTGGGCCCACTTGAGTCTCTCACAGACAGTCATACCAGGCCCACCCGATTCCTTTGCCAACATCTGTGCTCAGCCCACCTGATTTCCTCACTGATGGTTATCATGGACCTACTCAAGTCTCTTGCTAACAGTTATATCAGGCCTATCCAATTCCTTTGCCCACACCTGTGCTCAGCACATCCAATTCCCTTGCTGACAGCCATGCTGGGTCTGTCCAATTCCTTCACCAACACTCATACTTGGCCCACTTGGTTCCCTCGCCAATGATCATGCTAGGCCCACCCAATTACTTCACCAACATCTGTGCTCAGTCCACTTGATTCCCTTGCTGATGGTTATCCTAGGCCCATCCAATTACTTCACTGACACCTGTGCTTGGTCCACTCAATTCCCTCACTGACAGTCATGCTGGGCCTGTCTAATTACTTCACCAACACCTATGCTCAGCCCACTCAATTCCCTTGCCAATGGTTATCCTGGGCCCACCCAATTACTTTGCTGACACCTGTGCTTGGCCCACTCAATTCCCTTGCCAATAGACATGCCAGGCTTGCCCAATTACTTCACTGACACCTATGCTCAGCCCACTCAATTTCCTCACTAACAGTCATGCTGGGCCCACCTGATTACTTCATCAACACCTTTACTCAATTCCCTCACTGATGGTTATCCTGGGCCCACCCAATTACTCTGCCAACACCTGTGCTCAGCCCACTCAATTCTCTTGCCAACAGTTATGCTGGGCCTATCTAAATCTTTCATCAAAAAACTTACTGGGTCCATTCAATTCCCTTACCAACAGCCATACAAGGCCCATGTAATTCCATCACTGACACATGTTCTTGGCCCACTCAATTCCCTTGTGTTACGATTGCCCTATTTTACCCCTATTTTTTACTAATTTCCCTGGCCTTTTACATACTGTATTGCATTTTCTATGCAATATCTACACTTATCCTAACAGTTAGCTCTTAATCAGGACTTAGCCAATACTAGTCAAGACAAGTCAGTGAGGCAACACACAGCAGTGCGAGACTGTGCAAACACCTGTGCTAAAGCAGTGCTCATCCAGCCACTATGGCAGTGCTTGGCTGTACCTGGGCAGCACATGGCTGTGCAAACCTTACAAACCTCAAGGCTGCTGCATGTCACAGATAAGTGTTATGATAGACCTGAGAAGGGACTAGCGTAGTCCTAAGAAGCCTGGAGCATGAAGGGCAAGGGTCCTAGGGATTTCCTAGCAATGTATGTCTGTTGCAATATGCAGGGAGACAAGGCAAAGTGGTATTGCACAATGACAATGGTTGAAGTGATACAGAAGCCACTCAATGGTAGGCTTAAGACCAAGAGGGGACGAGACCTTAGTGTGGCTAAGAAACAAGATAAAAAGGCTTGGATTCTAGGTGGTAGTTTAGGAAAGACAAGTGTGGGGAACTATAGTATAGGAGCAGCAGGTTTATATACAAAGGAAAAGGAAGATGACATAAGCGGGCAGAGAAGGTCATGGAATGTTATGGAACATTCATGACAGAGTGTCTAGGATAAGAGATAAGCAGAGACAAATGGAAAGAAGCCGGTTAGCATGTAAATGGCTATTGGAGGATAGGGAATATGGGTATGGTGGTAACTGGCTGAAAGGAATGAGCATCCAATGCATCACTGGAATGGGCTAAGTAATACAAAAGGGGGAAGCATAGAAAGAAAGAAAGAATCATAACAATAAGTGCCTCATGGTAATCCTCATGGCTGACTCATCAGTCCCAATATAGAAGGTGAGTACAAAGTACAAGTCAGAACCAGTCAACATGATTCAGAAATACTGGGGCTACACAACAGATACTAGTGCACACTCTAGTTTTTGAGATTCTATTAGATGTGTGCATACTCCTCATGTTTTCTGACATAGGATATTATAGATGTAGTGTACACAAATGTAAATACAAGAAAGGTATATAAAGGCCAAGGACAATGTTACAGTTGTGCTCTTGTATGCATCAGTATTCCTTTTTTCCTTCTCTTACTCTGACCCTGGCCCATGCTGGGAACATTACTTATTTGTCATATCACTGACCTGGCAGTGTCTCTATCCTACATTCTGGCCCTAAACTGTTCCTTCAGTTCCTACCAGTAAGGGCCCTGGGCTTCCTTCTTGATCTCCTCATACATTTCTATGAACAGCCTCGTCTTCCAGTCATCTCTCTCATGATGACCTCATATCCCCATATCATCCCACATTACTCATACATATTGGTCATTCTGCAATAGTTCCATCTGCTTCCATCACATTCTATCACTTACATACACCTGAGTATATATACCACCACTGCTTGTACATTAGGCTTCATTCTTGATCTGCACAATACTAGCATCATATCTTGAACCACCCCTTCAGATCTCTTTGAGTCACTGCGCACTCTTGAGTCACTCTGTGTGTTCCAAGGCCTTCCCCTTGAGAACCCCTTTGCTTATCTTCAAATCACCTTCAGTCTAACCGTCAGCCTCCCCCATCATTTGACATTACCCTCAGTTGAGCATTGGCTACTCCCATTGCTCCGAATCCTAATTGTGACACTCTGCATAACAAATAAGCACTAGAATTGTCCCTAGTCTTGTTCTCTTGGAGTTTCCTAGCCATTGCTAGCATGATTCCTACTTGAAGTACTAGGCTTACTACTTGCTCTGGTAAGTGATTGGTTCTAGCAGGCTAGTTGTTTCACCTTGCCGACAATTGTTATGGTTGTATTATTGCATGCTTCTGTTTTTCTCTTTTCTTTCACCTACTTCAACCCCAGCCCCTGCTGGGAACATTATTTGTTCATCATATCACTGATCCGGCAGTGTCTCTACCCTGCCTTCTGGCCTGACACCGTTCTTTCGGATCCTACCAGACCAGGCCCCGGACTTGTTCCTTGACATTCTCATACATTCTATGGACAGCCCCACTCCTCCATCGTTTCTCTCACAATGGCATCATTGTTCTGCTTCCTTCCCACATGACTCATATATATTGACCAATCCGCAGTAGTTCCATCCACTTCCAGCGAGTTCTACTGCTTATATATGACTAAGTACTTATACCACCACTGCTTGTACTGTAGTTCCCATTCTTGATCTTTGCAATACTAGCATTGTATCTTGAACCACTCCTCAGGACCTCTGTTAGCCTCTGCACACTATTGAAGTGCTCTGTATGTTCTAAGGTCATTGCCTTATGAACCCCCTTCGCTCATCTTTGGACATTGGCCTCCCCCATCATCACAACCTTAGGACTGAATGTTGGCCACTCCTGACATTCTGGATCTCGTTTACGATGCTACATGTAACAACAATCACACTGGGCCCATCCAATTCCTGTGCCGAAAAACTTACTAGGCCCATTTGATTCCTTTGCTAACAGCCTCTCTTGGCACATCCAAGTTTATTGCCAGCCATCTCACACAGCATTCTCAACCATTATTTAGGCCCAGTTGACTTGTTCAGCTTTCTTATTGATCCATTTTCATAGGCCTATTCACCACTTTTGGCATCTGATTGATTGTCACTGCTGTGGACCCAGCCAACATGGTCAGCACAGCTCCACTACTCCTGCATTGTGTTACAATCACCCTATTTTACCCCTATTTTTCACTAATTTTCCTGGCCTTTAACACACTATATTGCATTAACTATGCAATATCTACACTTATCCTGCTGTCTAAACCCCAATCCGGACTTAACCAACTATAGTCAAAGCGAGTCATCAAGGCAACACACAGCAGTGCAAGGCTGTGCAGACACCTGTGCTAAAGCAGTGCCCATCCAGCCCCTATGGCAGTGTTCGGCTGTACCCAAGCAGTGCATGGCTGTGTAAACCTTACCAACCTCAAAGATGCTGCATGTCACAGGTAAGCACCTCATGGTAATCCTCATGGCTGACTCATCTTTCCTGATATGGAAGGCAAGTACGAAGCACAAGTCAGAACTAGTCAACACGACTCAGAAATACTGGGGCTATGCAACAAATACCAGTGCACACCCTAGTTCTAGTAGTTCTATTAGATGCATGCGTACTCCTCATGTTCACCGACACAGGATATCGTAGATGTAGCATACATGAATGTAAATATTAGAATAGTATATAAAGGCCAAGGATGAGCACTAGGGATTTTCCCCAGTCTTGTTTTCTTGGAGTTTCCTAGTCCTACTAGCGCGATTCCACTACTAGCTTCAAGGCTTACTACTTGCTCTGGTAAGCGATTGGTCCTAGCAGGCTAGTCGTTTCACATTGGGCCCATGTCATATTTAGCAGGCCATTCCAACATTCCTATTGCTAGACCCATCCATATCCTTTGCACTCTTTTCTTACTCCAGCCCATCCATATTTTTTGTTATCCTGAATTACTGGGCCCATCATGGGGTCAGCCAATCGCATTGGCCTTTTTTCAAGCAGGCTCGTCAAAAACATTGGCCAAAAGTTACCACATGGGCTCCCAGGTATGTCCCATCTGTTGTGAAGCCTACAACATCACATGGACATGAACACATCACCCTTCACAGCACACACACACTGCAATACAACAGATGTATAGAGGATGTGTGTCATATGCCACTTTTTACAAGTCCAACTTTGGTCTCCACTCCTCAACTCCACACCAACTCCAGAGTTATTCTCCTATCCTTGGGTCACCTGACCCTTGGACCATTTCCATTCCTCTTTTGTATATCCTTGTTCTCACTTACTCCATTAGTATTAGTCTCACTTCTTGTTCCTTCCAATAGACCTGTGCTTCGCACAGCTCTGGTATTCTGGTGTTTATATTCCTGTCTTACTCATTTCCTTGTTCCATCTTACTAACATTTGTAATACTCCGGTAACCCTCTGTTCCGGCTTGTGAATCTGGTGCAACTCTGTTTGTATATAAACTCTGTAATTCACACTGTAGCTACTTAATTCAAATATCGATTTAACTACCTCCTGATCTCCTGCACTTGAGTCTCTAAGACTCTCCTCTGACCTTTGACTCCAAGGACCACAAGTACAAGGGCACAACACATAAGTCCTGCACCAAGAGTCCTCACCCCTCTCCAACTCACTCTGTACCCCCCTTCAGTACCTCCAACACTCTGAAACTCTAGACTTCCCCCAGAAGGATCCAAGTTTAACAGTGTGTTGGACACCAATGACTTCCAAAGTGGTTTCAACCCTCAATGCTCCTTCCAAATCATTCCATCACCCTCAATCTCCTTCGAATATGAAAGTTGGACATCTCCTGGTGGTAGTAGGAATCTGCATGGATATGGATACCCACTGTGGGCTTGGGGTATGGGTACTCATGGGTATGGGTATGGGTACAGATTCTGAATACCTGTACCCATACATACCCATAGCACAGGTATCTGTGACTCAGCAAGTCTTAGCTCTTACCATGCCCCCCACTACCAGCACAACGACAGGTCACCATCTCATTCACTCCCTACCATGTCATTGACAGACAACAACAATGCCCCCCACTGTGTCAACAACAACAACAATGTGTTCCCGTCCTGTCCACCTCCATGTCAATAACAATGCCCCCACTACCACCATGTCAACAACAATGCGTCCTCATCCCATCCACACCCACCACATCATTGACAGACAACACCCCTCCATGATGACAATGATGCGTTCCCATCCCATCCACCCCCACCATGTCGTTGACAACACCCCCACTACCACCACATTGATGATGATGACAACACATTGCCATCCTGTCCACACCTACCATGTCATCAATAATGCCCCAACTACCACCACATCAATGTGTCCCCATCCTATCCACCTCCACCATATCAACAACATGTCCCTGTCCCATCCACCTCCACCATGTCTCCTGTCCACCTCCACTGTGTTGATAACGACAACAACATATTCCATCCACCCCCACTGTGTTGACCACTGCATCAACAATAATGCATCCCATTCCATCCACCCCTACTGTGTTGATGATGACAGCAACACATTCCCATCCTGCCTACCTCCACTGTGTCGATGACAATGACATCTCCCTGTCCTGTTCTCATCCACCATGTTGACAACAATGATGGCGACACGTCCCTGTCCTATCCATGCCCACTGTATCATCAACAACAATGCAGCACAGTGATAGTGACCACACTCCCACTACTGCTGGATCGTCAATGACAATGATGCATCCTGTCCACCCCCCACTGCATTGTTGGCAAGGACAATGTGGTGCAATGGGATGTTATATGGCACCCATGGGTGCCATTTTCTCAACCTGTGTGCATACCCATACCCACCATGGTGGGTACACACCTGCTACAGGTATGGGTACAGGTACCTGCCCAGATACCTGGGGGTATACCCATGCAAATCCCTAGGTGGTAGCAATGGCACAAAATCTGTGACAGCAGTTGGCACATTGGGCACAGGTGTGTTAGGGGGTATCTTGTCTGTATAGTGCCAGTTCCCTCCTGGGACATTGTCCCTGCTCAAAAATGCCCACATCAAAACCAACCTCTGTTAACTCACAGTACACATTCAAGCCACTGCAGAGTATGCATGAGCCATGCAGTGATGGTTAGTGGCAAACATGGGACACCTCAGTCCTGCACCAACAATGGCAACATGTCAAATAGGCCACTTGAATTTATACATGCCTAAAGTCTCAAATTCCCCAGTCCATGGAGCAAAGAGAGGTAGTTGAAAGCTTTCAGAAGTGCTACCTTCTGAAGGGTGCAGAGACAACAACTGAGGGAGCAATGAGGGAGATACTCACTGATAGGGCTGAGATGCATTCAAAGAACTTTAGTGGTTTTCTCAAAATATAAGAGTGAATGAGATATAAACTCAGCTAAAGGAAAGGAAGATAATATATGGGCTCCTTATATACTAAGGGAATAGTTTTTGTATCTATGTATCATCTGAGATTGAACAAGGTAAGAGCTAAAAGCCATTGGTGTTATGGTATTAGACGGGCCTTAGCCCCTGACAGACCTTATACTATATTTTTCTATTTTTCACTCTTTTACACTTACGAATATCCATAGACACATGACACTTCACCTTCACTCTTGTCACGGTCACCCCAATGGACAACCTCTTATCTTCTATCCTGTGCCCAGACACAGCCCTTATCTCTTATCCACAACATGAGGTTGTGCCTTATCTATGCGCTTCCATTTCCTATGCCTCATGCCTTTCTTATTGCACATGCATTGCATGCATGTTTATGCTTATCTTTTATCTCCACAGATCTGCGATCCATCATGACTCACGATCCATGCCTTAGACACATGTTACACTTCTAACATGCACAGGCAGCATGTTTATGCTTCTACGCCACAAGATCCATGCCTTTGCAGCATGCAGGGCTATGCAAGGCTATGACCTTCCATTCCACACAGCCCTACAGCTGTTCTCCTCATGGTGATACACATGGACACCACATGTTATGACCATACACGGACTTTGTATCTTAGATCTAGTACAAACATGTACATACCCTTAGATAGTATATAAAGGCCCAGAGCCAGCCAAGGGACCTCAGTTTGTCCTCTTGGTTTTCCCCCTCCAACCTTGGTAACCAAAGAGCCTTGGTGCACGCTCACCAAAATCCCCGTTCTGTTTGAGCAGCCTGTAGCACTTACAATTGGATTAGGTGTCAACACCTTCATTGGCTGTTGGGTTGTTTCAATTGGTGCCCCATCACATCACCAATTCACAGGCATAGCCTTATATTTGAAATAAGTGGAGCATTAGCTCCACTGCTCCACAGTATGAGTCATATGGACTTATATAGAATGTTCTAGAAGTGTATGACATCAGCATGATGACACATGAATATAACAAGAAAAGAGTCTAGAACGTCAGAGATAGCTAATGTTTAAAAAGAGTTATCACAATATAACCAATGAATCATATGAAGCAAAATCAGGAAATGCTAAGTATAAAATGTCAGATTTCCAACAAAAGCTAGCAGTGGAGACACCAGCAAGCAAGAAGAATCCAACGACCAACCACATGGGCACTTGAGAATAACAGACATCCTCCCATGTTTATTATATACCTGTGAAGCAAGATGATGCCCATAAAATATCCACATGGATATCTCTGTGCATGCGATCAGCAGCCTGCATCAGCAAAACCCTAATTATACCCCAGGCTGTCCAGAGTTACAGCATATTACAGTATTACTACAGATTACTACAGAAAGTGACCAAAAACGGCGGCATAGTAGATTACAGCAGTTGACAGCATAACAGCTGAGAAATTTGACAGGACCCTGGCATCACATCATGTTACAGTTCATCACAGTGTGACATATCAGCTTGGCGGCATAGTGTGACAGCACTATAGCCAAGTGATGTGACAGGCACCTAGCCCCACAACATGTCATAGTCTGTCACAGTACAGCACACCAGCTTGACAGCACAGTGCAACAGTGCACAGTGCCAACAGGGACTGTAGTAACTACATAGACACCTTACTAATCATAAATCCTAATTAGCCTACTGTGCCAGGACTTATGATTTTTTGGGCAAGTCGCATTACATAATCATGTTCACTTTGTGTCACACTCAATGGTCGTGACTTCTTACCCCACACCCTAATGACACCACCTCACCATTTCAAGCCTGAATGCTCGTCCCCCACCTTTGCATCACTGTTTGAGCATCCACTCTATTCAAACCCGACTGCCCATCCCCTGCCATCATCTCATGCCATGTGGGCAATGCAATTGCGTGCCACCACAACGATAACTACATCACCACTACCACCACCAGATGATGACAGGCATGAGGGCAACACGACTGTGTGCCACCACACAACAACGATGGCAACAACCCCTATCCTGTGGCCAACAAGGATGACACAGGATCACCACGCCCTACCACCATGTCAATGACGACGACAAACAACACCCTCCTGTTGCCAATGACAACAGCAACAGGGAGATGATGCCCCTTCAATGAGGACAACACAGTGGTGGGAACGGTCACCATGCAGCCACCACCACCACCATATTGACAATGACAATGACGACACAGTGGCAGTGGCTGTCACACCACCACCACCACCACTGTATCAACAACACCCCCAATGAGGACGACATGGCAGTGGAGGTGATCACCATGCCACAACCACCACCCTGACGACAACGACAACGGTACACCCCCCAGATGAGGACAACATGGCAGCAGTGGCCACTACACACCCACCACCATGTCAATGACAATGACGACACAATGGTGGCAGCTGTTACAATAGACCCGGGTAGGGACTAGCGTAGTCTTGAAGGACCTGAAGAGTCAAACAAGGATGAGGAACAAAGGGCGAAGTGTTCTAGGGATTTCCTAGCGACGGACGAGTGTTGCAATACACAGGGAGTCGGGGAACCTCAAGGGCGTTGAGGTGGCAAGGGACGAAGGGGTGTTGCGCAACAACGATGGTCGAAGCAACACAGAGACCAATCAAGAGATGGTCTAAGACTTAGTGGAGACAAGGCCTTAGCACGGCTAAGGGACAGGGCAAGGGAGCACTTGGATTCAGGTGGAAGTACGAGATACAAGGCAAGGGATCCAAGCAACTATGGTAAGGGCTAAGTACTGTTGTACAATGTTGTCATAGGTGTCTTTCTCGAATGTAAAGGTAAACACGTGAGTCAAAGTACGAGCAGTGATATATGAAGAAGTCAGAGTAACAGTGAGCTTACTGAGACGAGATATATGCCCAAAGGGACGGAGGAAGTGTCTGTGAGGAAAGGAAACAACGGTAGTAAAGGAGACAACATAGGGGAAAAGAATAAATTGTAACAGCAGCGGCCACCACACCACCACCACCACTGTGTCAACAATGACAACAACAATGAGTTGATGTCCCCAACAAGAATGACACAGGGGCAATGGATACAGCCACCACTACCATGTTAACAGGGTCAACAGGGATGACATGTCTTGGGCAGCAGTCATTACACA
>JBBPTZ010000942.1:0-13403 GCA_038094315.1 Phylloporus cf. tubipes
TACGCTCCAACTGGAGTTACTGGACAGTACTATACCTTTGCGCAGGCCATTCACTTCCGGATTCATGAGTACTCTCCTCATGACATCCAGGTTGACCCATCTAGGTCGATTTCTGCTCAGCTTAACTTGCTGACAAATGTCTATGACAGAATGTCAAGCACTGGTCTGACGCTCCCGGATAACCTGAAGGCTATGATCATGCTTTCAGCACTCCCAGATTCCTATGGCCCTCTTGTCTCCACAGCCGTCCATACTGTCCAGAACTGGACGATAGAAGAAATCATTCTGAAGATTCTTGCTGAGTTACAATTATGTGGCACCAAGAAATCTCTTACTGCTTGTATCGCCGCCGTTCATCCTACTCCCTCTGGATTGGCTCATCGTACCAACACCATTCAACACGCTCCCTCTCGTTCTACTTGTTCTCACTACGGGAGTTCACACCCATCTGATTCCTGCTGGGCGGTCTATGGTAAACCGTCTAGTAAACCTTCGAATGCTACATCGAAGAGACCCCCCCCCTGCAGTACCTTCTGCCCGTCCTGGCACTAAGACGCAGAAGAGACAGGTGTACACTCAACACCAAATGAACAAGAAAGGTAAAGGGAAAGCACATGCTCATATGGTAGAAGAGTATGAGGAACAAAGCGAACAAGGATTCACCCATGTGGTAGAAATAATTGACGATTACGCTGACTATGATGGCATAGATCACATCGAGGCTTCGGAAGCTGCCCCCTTAGGGTATGGTGGAGACATAGAGATGGATGATCCGCATGGTAAACCACCCATATCGCTTTCAGTCAGGCTCCTCTCCTCCTAGTCTCTAAGGAGTTGGAGTTACTCACCATTGAAGACAGCCTACCCTCACAATGAGGAGACATCTCCTATTAGAAAGACCCTCCTGTCCCAACATCGTTCAATGGTGATGAAAGATGTAACCCAGATGGTACATGGAAACATGGTATCGATTCTGGAGATAGAGGATGGGAGGAATATGATGGTCCTACAGGATACATGGATCATATGTGCGACTGTGATGAATTTGACTTGAACACTGGCTTTTATACTTGGGCCTTTGCCCTGTGTGAGTGACCTGTGAATATGTCTATCTTTAACCAAGATCACTGGATGGTTGATTCGGGTTGTTCCCATCACCTTACTCCATATCTTGAGGACTTCTCACACATAGGAAATTCTCAGAAAGCTGTTATGGTTGCCAATGCAGCTGTTATGATGCTTCGGGGGCCAGGCACCATTGTGCTCCGACCATCCAATAAGGATCTCGCTTCCCTTATACTCCACAATGTCTGGTATGGACTGAATGCTGAAAATCGGCTCCTATCCATTACTGCACTTACTCGGTTAGGTTACAAGTGCGAAATCACCAATACCACCAAAATCTGGAACGACAAAGAATGTCTTGTTCTTCGGGCTTCTGCCCTTCTTCCTTTTAGCACCCTCCACTGGATCAAGTCCGCTTGCTTGTTACCTGGACATGCTTTATCTCTTCAAGACTCCTCTTCCATTGACCTTTGGCATCGTCATTTCGGACACCCTTCGCACAATGCTCTCCTTCATGCACATGCTCATCTTAATGGCATTCCTACGTTTTCTTCACAGAAACCGAACTTACCTTGTCATGGTTGTGAACTTGGTAAAGGGCATGAACGACCTTTTCCCGAGTCTGCCTCTTGTGCAACTTGACCCCTTGGCCTCATCCACACTGATCTATGTGAATTCCCTGTCCACACTCGAAATCATTTTAAATGGATCATCACTTTCCTTGATAATTACTCTGGTTTTGTGGCTCTCCATTTTCTTCGTGAGAAATCCGTGACTACTACTGCCTTAAAGGATCTGGTTACCTGGGCGGAAAAACAGACTGGCTATACGCTTCTTACGATCCGTTCGGACTGAGGTGGGGAATACATAAATGAACATCTTCATTCGTTCCTCTCGTCTCAAGGCATTGAGCATCAAACCTCTGTGCCTTGCACACCACAACAAAATGGTCGTGCTGAATGGTTTAATTGTACTCTCATCAAGAAGGCAAATGCTATCTGTTTCACCTCGTTTACCACCCTCTTTTTGGCAAGATGCTGTGGAAACAGCATTACATATTTATAATTGCCAGCCCATGAAACGTTATAACTGGGCTACACCCATTTCCAAATGGAATGGAGACAAACCAGATGTATCGTACTTCAAAGTGTTTGGATGTCGAGCTTATGTCTTTATCCCCAAGGAGGACCGTCCCAACAAACTATCACCCTGATCTGAGGAGATGATCTTCATCGGATACGAGAAAGGGACGAAAGGGTATAAGTTTTGGTCACCCTCCAAGAGACGCGTTGTTATTTCCTCAACTGCCACCTTCAATGAAGACTCTTTTCTATATTGTTCCAAGAAGAACGAAGACAAACCATTGCCACTTCAATTACCTGAAGACAGCGATTCTGTCCAAGAAGAGTTGGATATCCACCTGATACCATTGGATCCTCCAGAAGACGTTCCGGTTACTCGCCTTATTCCACAGGCATTACCTATGGCAGATCCTATTCCCAATCCACCAATCCCACCATGAGTGGATGACCAACAGCCACCACTGTCTCCTCCTCATTACTCATCTCTTCCTCCTCCTTCAATACCACCATCTACGGTGAGACCACCTGATCTGTCTACTCCAAGACGAGATAGAGTTCGTGTTCCCCCTGTCGGTGCCATGCCTCTTCCCCCTCTTCGTCCCATGGGAGGTGGAGAACCAGCAGCACCTAGACGATCTCAGAGACAACAAACTCAATGTATCATCCCTGATAATACGTATGGCAACCGACCACCGGTCGAGATAGAACGAGATATACGTGAAGGACAAGAAACGATTCGTCAACCTCCTGAACAGATTATTCCACCAGGAGAAGAAGACGATTTAGGAGAAATATACAGTGCACGATTTATTAATAAGCTTTTTGCTTGTGCAGCTGAATCTGTTTACGTTCCTAAACAATACTGGGATATTCTGAGATTACCCGAGACAGATCAAAAACTATGGCGTGCTGCTATGAATGAGGAGTATAAATCGTTACAAGAATGAAAAGTATGGGATTTGGTTGACCTACCATCTGGACGGAAACCCGTAAAAGGGAGATGGGTCTATGCTGTCAAAAGTGACAGCCGAAAGAAGGCTCGCTTTGTTGCCAAAGGATTCACTCAGATCTACAGCATCAATTTTGAAGAAACTTTTTCACCTGTAGCCAGGTTTGAAACTGTCTGACTCCTATTCGCGCTAGCTGCACTTGAAGATTGGGAAATCAAAGCGCTAGATGTCAAGACTGCCTTCCTATTTGGAGAACTTGATGAGGAGATTTATTTGGACCAACCTGAGGGTTTCGTCAAGAAGGGCATGGAGAAGAAGGTTTGTCGCCTACAAAAGGCCATCTATGGTCTTAAACAAGCCGCTTTGCAATGGAACAAAGCATTACATCAATCCTTAGAAGAGATGGGATTTCAACGAATCTTATCAGATTCAGGAGTCTATGTTCATTTTCGCAGTCAGGACACTATTGTTTTAGTCATTTACGTTGACAATGCTTTGTTCATGGGATCAGATTCAACATATCTCCGCTTCAAGAAGAAGCAATTCATGCAACGATGGGAATCAAGAGACCTTGGAGAAGCTAAGGAGTACCTTGGGATGCGTATTACTCAAAATCGCTCCAAGAGGATCTTGACTCTAGATCAGATCTCATATGCTGAAAAAGTCATTTCACGCTTCCATCTAGAGAATGCAAAACTGGCACGAACTCCACTTCCGTCCAGATATATACCGGAACCTTCCAAGGATACCGCTTCCGCTGATCTATGCAGCAGATATCAATCTGTGATTGGTTCACTGCTATACATCATGCTAGGCACACGACCGGATCTCGCCTTTGCCGTCATCAAAATGTCTCAATATTCTGCTAATCCATCCAAACAACATTTGCAGAAGGTGCTCTATATTGTGCGCTATCTATTAGGAACCACTACTCTCTGCATACGCTTTGATGGATCTAGCAAGGCAGGTTTTCTCGCTTATTCAGACACTGACTGGGCAGGTGATACTGAGACAAGACGATCCACTACTGGATACGCCATCTTTCTGGCAAATGCTATTGTTTCCTGGTGTTCTAGGCGACAGCGTGGGATCACCCTTTCTTCCACTGAAGCAGAATATGTTGGCATGACGGAAACTGGTAAACAACTATCATGGATCTGCAATCTATTCCATGAACTCAAAGTTGTCGCCAAACCTTTTCCCATGCTATGTGACAATCAAGGTGCTATTTTTCTTGCATCTAACCCAGCACAGGAAGGACATTCCAAGCATATGGAACTCTCGGATCATTATGTCCGGGAATGTGTCCAAGGTGGTAAAGTTAAGCTTTACTACATTCCTACTGGAGAACAAGTCGCAGATATGTTCGCCAAAAGCCTTACTTGGCAACGGTTCGAAGAAAATCGCAAGCGTCTCAACCTTATTCCATATTCATCATGAATAGCGAGGTGGAGTGTTGGAAATCTGACATTTTATACTTAGCACTTCCTGATTTTGCTTTACATAATTCATTGGTTATACTATGATAACCTGTTTAGACGTTAGCTATTTCTAACATTCCAGACTCTTTCTCTTTATATTCATGTGTCATCACACTGATGTCACACTTCTGGAATGTTCCATATGAGTCCATATGACTCATACTGTGGAGTGGTGGAGCCATTGCTCCACTTATTTCAAATACGAGGCTATGCCTGTCAACTGGTGACACGATAGGGCACCAATGGCATTTACCTCTCTTTTATTTAAAACTCAGATGATACACAGATACAAATAGTATTCCCTTAGTATATAAGGAGAGCATGTATTGTCTTCCTTTCTTTTAACTGAGTTTCTACCTCCTCTACTCTCACTATCTGAGAAGACTACTAAGTTCTTTGAACGCATCCTAGCACTATCAGTGAGTTTCTCTCCCTCACTGCTCCCTTGGCTGTTGTCTCTGCACCATTCGGAAGGTAGCTCTTCTGAAACATACAATGACTTACTTCCTTCTACCATTGGCCAATTGACTTATCACTTGCTCATTATTGTATTTCTTCCCACCAGTAGCCTTTTCCTCTTACCCTTAGTCATGTTTCTTCAACATTGTTCCACAACATTCTTTTCCTACTTTGACAATAGCTTCCTTTTATGTTCTTGGTCTGTGCGCTTTTCTTTTCTTCTTAAATACTGGCCACACACACATGTAACCTGTAAGCTAGTTCTCCTTGGCAATATATCAAATGATCTGCCTACTTCGAGTCTGTCTTGTCATTCACCTAGCCTCCCTCCTTGACACCCACATAGTCTTCACAACTCTACCTTAGCCCTAGTCAGACTCACATTTCTAGAATACCCCCAAGTTCTGTCAAGCTTATACTTTGTTACACAGAGCATCGCAAACAAGATCCAGAATGATGGGAGTAGCCAACATTCAATCCGAAGGTAATGATGATGGGGAAGGCTGATGTCCAAAGGTGAGTGAAGGGGGTTCATAAAGGGTCTTTACCTTAGAACATACAGAGCACTTCTGTAGTGTGCAGAGGCTAATAGAAGTCCGGGGGAATAGTTCAAGATACGATGCTAGTATTGCACAGATCAAGAATGGGGCTAGAGTACATGCAGTGGTGGTATAAGTACTCTATCGTATGTAAGCAATAGAATCTGATAGAAGTGGATGGAACTACTGTGGATTGGTCAATACGTATGAGTCAATGAGAAGGAGGTGGGAAGACGACACTGTTGTGAGAGAAATGGTGGAGGAGAAAAGCTATCCATAGAACATACGAGAAAGTCAAGGAACAAGTCTGGGGCCTGGTCTGGTAGGATCCGAAGGAATGGCGTTAGGACAGAAAGCGGGGTAAAGGCACTGCTGGGTCAGTGATATGACAAACAAGTAGTGTTTCCAGCAGGGGCTGGGATTGGAGTAAGCAAAAGAGAAGAGAAAAACTGAAGTGCACAATAATACAACTGTAACATTACCCCCTTCCAACAACTGAGTCCCTGGCTCGATCCTCTTTGTAAATCCCCTAAAGGTTACCTCTGGGATGGATAAGCAATTGGTTATCTCCATAAATATCCTTGGCCTGATTTTGAAACAACCCAACAACCAATGAAGGTGTCGACACCTAATCCAATCGTAAGTGCTACAGGCTGCTCAAACAGAATGAGTTGGTGAGCATGCACCAAGGCTCTCCAGTTACCAAAGTTGGAGGGGGAAAACCAAGAGGACAAACTGAGGTCCCTTGGCTGGCTCTGGGCCTTTATATACTACCTAGGGGTATGTACATGTTTGTACCGAATCTACTGATACATATCTATATATGTCCATAACATGCGGTGTCTGTGCGTATCACCATGAGGAGAACAGCCTTAGGGCTGTGTGGAATGAAAGACATAGCCTTGCATGCGCCTTAAGCATGCATCATGTGGTGTAGAAGCATGAACATGCTGCTTGTGCATGTTAGAAGCATAGAACATGTGGTCAACACATGTATCAGGAGTCGTCATGAGTCATAGGGAGTCATGAGAAGCATAAACATGCATCTAAGGCATGGATCATGAGTTGTGGAAGTGTACCATGAGGTCGCTGCATGGATCGTGAGTTATAAGGGTTGTTAGATCCGTGGAGATAAGAGATAAGCATAAACATGCATGTAATGCATGTATGAAGAGAAAGGCATGAGGCATGAGAAATAGAAGCGCATAATGATGAGGCGCAGCCTCATGTTGTTGATAAGAGATAAAAGGGCTGTGTCTGGGCACAGGGTCAAAGATAAAAGGTTGTCCATTGGGGTGACCGTGACAAATGTTGAAAGTGAAGCGTCATGTGTCTTATAAAATGAAAGAAATGAGTGAAAAATATAGTATAAGGTCTGTTAGGGGCTAAAGCCTGTCCGTAATACTGTAACAGATTTGCTGATAGGTGCTTGAGTGGACAGTCAATGAGTATGTGCCCAAACTGAGCGCAGTGTGAACACGGGAGACCGGGACAAAACCGGGCGCTATGTCCCCAGTGACTGCAAATGTTGCATTGGTTGCGGAGACAATTAGATTGAGTGTGGCCTGGGGTGGATACATGACAGTGAGGGCAGGAATAATGAATGCAGTCCTTGTGATAGTGACACAGAGCATAACACCAAAAGCATTTGGTCAATGTGGAGGTGGGGGGATGAATGATGGCCAATGGGACGACACGTGAGGGAGAGGAGAACACATTGCCTGCTCCAGTGTGGGCCATCCAGGTATGAATGGTTCGGATGTTGTCATTGGCGCGATGGCTGCTATCAATAGGATCTATGGCGGTAGAGATCTCAGAGGGGATGGGGAAGGATAGGTGATTGAGGAGTGTAATGTGTGGTGGAACAATGGGTACATCTGAGAGGACAGAGGGAACGGTGAAAACAGGAGCGGGGATAGGAATGGGTGGGGAAGACAGGGAGAGAGCTGTACGGATGTAATGGGTGCGCTCGTCAGGAGACATACACAAGAAAATGTGGTGGAAGGTAGGGTAAATGTCCTGAGCAGGGATTTGTTCTATGAAGTTGGCAAAGCCATGGAGATGGAGCACTGTGAGAATGCGAGTGGGGGCGTTGTTGATGAGGAGGTGCATAGGTGCACCGAAGGGTGCGGGGAGGTCACTGGGGGCAGCTTGGCCATGGTACACTTGGGTGGTGGATACATCTAGGAAGAGGTGGACGAGTTCCTGAGATACTTTGTCAAGGGTGAAGAGGTAGGCATTCAATGATACCAAGAAGGTGGCTGTCAGTGAGGACTGCAGTATAAAGGAGGTGTAAAAAGCAGACAGGCAAGTGGGCTGGGAACACGGGGCGAAGGCGAATTGGCGAGGCAAGGTGAGAGGAGTTGGAAGAGGCAGAGGAGGATGAGGAGTTGGAAGAGGCAGAGGAGGATGAGGACATGGCGGAGTGGCATATACAGGTGGACAGAAACGAGTGGGTCTGTCTAGGACAAATTTTGGATTTGTTTATAAGTGGATAGGATGTCAGGGGTGTGGCAGAGGTTGGACTCAGGTTCCCAGGTGTTTTCCAACGATGGATAGCCCTTCCATGTGGTCAGGTACTTGCAGCATCTTGGTGAGCCCCGATGAGACATGATCTTGTCAACCTCGTACTCTTCCTCTGATCCGACTAGATCTGGTGGTGGTCAGGTGAAGTTGGGACTGAAGGTGGGAGTTTCACAATAGGAGGATAAGAGTGAGATGTGGAAGATGTCGTGTATTTTCCAAGTGGGTGGTAGATGGAGATGGTACACGAGGGAAGATAGTACCTGAGTAATTTTGAAGGGGCCCAGGTGTTTGGGGGTGAGTTTCTGAGAGGGGTATGTGATGCGGAGATTGGAGGCTTCCAGCCAGACCTTATCCCTGACTTTCCAGGAGAAGAAGTGTCGGGTGGTGCGCTTAGCCATGATCCAATGGATGGAGTTGTGTGTGGCCAATGCTTCATCCTGGGCTTTATCAAGGAGTGTGAGATGTTTTTCCAGGGTGGGAAGGAACAGGGTTCATAGCCTAAAAGGAGGGAGAATGAGGATACTTTGGTGGAGCTGTGGGGCATGGAATTGTGGTGGAATTCGGTAGTGGTGAGGAGATTGGGCCAGGATGTGAGGTTGTTGCCACAAAAGATCCATAGGTAGGTTTTGATTTCCTGATTGGTTTGTTCCATTTGGCTGTCCATTTGGGGGTGGTAGGCAGTGGAGAGATGGATGTCATAGTGTAGGAGACAGGCAAGTTCCTTGGCAAATGTGGAGGTGAACTGCAGTCCATGGTCAGAGATGATGGAGTCATGGAGTCTGAAGCATTTAAAGATGTGGAGGAAAAAGAGAGCAGCTACCCCCTGAGCGTTGATGGTTTTGGAACAAGGGTATAAAATTACCCCCTTCAAAAGGCCATGGTCAACCATGACCAACAAAGAATCATGGCCACAGGTGGGAGGAAGGTCCATGATAAGATCCATAGATAGCTGCTTAAATGGGAGGACTGAGGTAAAAGTGATGGGGGACAGGGGGGGTACCATGGGATGTGTGTTAACCTTAGATGATTGGCAGATGGTGCAACTGGCAACGAAGGAGCTGACAAAGGTGGCAAGCCCTGGCCACCAGTAGTCATGCTCGACAAGAGCCTTGGTGCAGAAGTGGCTTGCATGACCAGTAGTGGGGGAGTCATGAAGGGCATGGAGCAGAGCAGATTGGTTGGCAGGGGGAACATACAAGTGGCCCTTATAGTACAGATGTCCAGCGTTGAAGGTCCAATCATCGAGAGTGGAGCAGGGGAAGAGGGGGGAGTCTTCCTGGACACTGCAAATGGCTTTAAGCACAAGGGGATCAGTGAGGGAGGACAATTGTATGTGGCATGTGAGGGTGAGATCAAGGGCGTTGATTACAACTGGGTCGGGGACAATGGAGGTGTTGGTGTTGTTGAAGGAGATGTCAACAAGGTCTTTTCAGGAGAGTGTGTCTGCTGGTCCCATTTTGGTGCCAGGTAATACATGCCAGATGATGTCAAAGTCCTGCAAAAAGAGAGACCATCGCACCTGCTGATGGAAGAGCTTTCGGGGGTCCTTAATGTAGGACAAGTTCTTGTGGTCAGTGAGGATAGTGACCGGGTGGGTGGTATCTTGTAGATACTGGTGCCATTCTGCAAGGGTGAGGATGACAGTGAGAAGTTCATGGTCATAGATGTTGTAGTTACGCTCCGCGGAGCTAAAGGTGCAGGAGAAATATGTGCAGGGGTGTGGGTCACCATTGATATCTGTTTGCATGAGGACTGCGCCAGTGGTGATGAGAGAGGTGTTAGACATGATAGAGAAAGGTTTAGCGACATCCAGTATGAGTAGGACAGGGGCAGAGGAGAAGATCTGTTTCAGCCAGTCAAAAGCTCATTGTTGAAAGCCTGTCCAGGCCCAAGGCTTGTTCTTTCAGGTAAGGAGATTCAGGGGGGTGACAATGTTGAAGAAATCAGGTATGAACTTTCAGTAAAAGTTGGCAAAGCCCATAAAGGAGTGGACAGCTTTAACGGAGGAGGGAGGCTTCCAATCCTGGATAGCCTTTAGCTTGGTGAGGTTCATTTCAATCTTTCCTTGACTGATGACCAGTCCTAGGTACTCCATGCAAGGGGTGTCGAAAGAACACTTGGAGAGTTTCAGGGAAAGTCCATGCTTGCAGAGACATTGCAAAACACGGTGAGTTCATTTGTGGTGAAGTTTGACATCGTCCTTGGTATGGATACCAAGGTCATCCATGTAAATCTTAAGCTATTTCTCTCCCATCATGTCGGCGAAGATGTCATTCATGAAGGCCTGGAAGGTGGGAGGAGCATTGTTGAAACCAAAGAACATGACAGTGGACTCGAAGAGTCCTAGTGGCATGATGAATGCCGCCTTCCATTGATCCTCTTCACGGATACAGATGTTGTTGTAGTCCCAACAAATGTCGAACTTTGTGAATAGCATAGATTCCTTTATGTTGTCAATGAGCTTAGGAATGAGGGGGAGCAGGTAGGCATTGTGAATGGTATGAGAGTTCAGGTATCGATAGTCCTGACATGGGTGGAGGGTTCCATCCTTCTTGGACATGAAGAAGAATGGCAAGGCTTGGGGGGATTTAGACAGGATGATTTGTCTGGTTTTCAGGTGTTCTGCAACGAAGGCCTTGCAGGCCTTGTGTTTGGTGGGGTTCAAAGGGTAGACTTTGGCAATCTTGGGAATGAAGAAGGGTTTGAGGTCAATGGTGTGGTCATAGGAGTGATAAGGGGGGAGTTTCTCGTGGGTTTTCTCGGAGAAGACATCTGCAAAATCCTTGCACCAGTCCGGAACTTCCTGTTCCATAGGTGTGGTTTCTTGCACAAGCTGGGTGGAGATGGTGATCTTGTTGACATCTTCAGATGGGGAATAGTGAGAGTCGTAGAGTTCTGAGATCTCCTGGTCTACGTCAAGTCCAAGATATTGGACCAAGTATTGCTAGTGGTTGTAGAGCTTGTCATTCACAGGTGTGGGCTATGAGGAAGAGTGATGCAGTTGTTGGCCCAGTTGATGTGGGGATTCCATTTCTGAAGCCAGGGCATTCTGAGTATGATTTGTTGGTGGCCAAGGCTTAGGACCATGAGTTCTTTTTTGTCATCTGTAGAAGGGAATTTGAGACTGATCCGGGTCTTCCATCAGATCATTCCCTTGGCATTGGCGGTGCCATCCGCATTATGTGTGATGATCGGGTAGGGCAGTCATTGTAAGGGGAAGTCGGCTTGAGTGAGAAGTCCAACATCAATGAAGTTTCCGGTGGTGCCGGAATCGATAAGGGCAAAGGTGTCAACGATTTTTCCAAGGGCTTGCAATTTGACAGAGACAAGAAGTGTATGTTTATTTGGCAAGGCTGTAATTACATTGGAAATGGATAGGGAAGGAGATGTCGGGGCGGCTTCCCATACTAAAAATCCTTGATGTTGATGGTGGCAATGGAGGTGTCTTCTTCAGGTGTCTCCTTGAAGCAGATCTTAAGTATTTGGAGAACCTTGTCCTCATTTTTACCCTGAGTTTTCAGGGTGTTGACATAGGCATCAATGATGGAGGGGTTGGCAGCAGGTGTGGCGGAAGAGGTGGACACAACTGGGGCAGGAGTGGTCTCAGTGTTGTGAATGTTCTGTGGATGATGAGGGGTAGGGGGTGTGGTGGTGTGTAACGTGGTGGGGCAATTTCCAGTGTTGTGGCCTCCCTTGTGGCAACAGAAGCAAAGTTTCTCCTTTACGCATTTTGCTTGTTTGGCAGGGGTGAGCTTGTTCAGACGGATGGTGTCAACGTCCATGGCGTTGGGGTCAGCAGCCAGGCGGTAATGAGAGAACAAGGGAGCAGAGTGTCCTTTGGCTATGGCATCCATGTGGGAGACCTGAGTATGGAAGTCCTTGGCCTTGGCAATCCAACCCACAATGGTGGTAGGGTTCTTTTTGGTACCAATGGTGAGCATGGAGATGTGGGGGTCAAGTCTGAGGGAGAAGAGGTTGATGAGGGTCTCCTGGTCTGTTATACCAGCCTTAGACATGAGGTTCTGGAAGTCAGTGATGAATTTCTGGAAGCTGTCATCTGTGACACCTCCGGTCATATAGAAGGATTTCTGCTGGAGCCTGGTGAGCTCATGGCGGGAGGTGGCTTTGATATCGAAGGGGTAGAAGGTGGTCTGGAAGTTCACAGCCAGCTTCTCAAAGGTCTTCTCAGAGGAGGCAAGGTTGTTGTTGGCCATGAGGTCATACCACATTTTGAAGAAGGATACGCCTCGACCTTTGCTTATTTTATTCAGGGTTGTCATAACTTTGGATTCATCAGAGGTGTAAAGCGAGGGGTTAATAGCAAAATAGGCATACATGGCCTTCATCCAATGCATGGTGTTGGCAGGTTCTCTAGAGATGTCAGCAAGGAGGGCTGCTTTGAGTTCAGTGGTGGATGATATAGGTGACTGAGGTGGAGTGACAGTGATGGGACTAGGGGTACGAGGGGTCAATGGTATGATGGGCGAGGGAATGGGTCGCATGAACAGGGGAAGGCCTGTGGGCAGAGGTCGATGGTGACAAGAGATGTATTCTGGTATGGGTGCCTGGGTTTCGTCATCCAACTGCAAAGGGCAAAAGCGAGGGGTTCTCAAGGGGTGTGCTATGGTGACAAGGGTGGGGCAGTCCTACTCTGTAAATAGGAGAAACAGGGGGAGATTCTTGATCTTTTGTTACGTGGAGCATCACAAACAAGATCCGGAATGATGGGAGTAGCCAACGTTCAATTTGAAGGTAATGACGATGGGGAAGGCCGATGTCCGAAGGTGAGCAAAGGGGGTTCATAAAGGGTCTTTACCTTAGAACACACAGAGCACTTCTGTAGTGTGCAAAGGCTAATAGAAGTCTAGGGGAATAGTTCAAAATATGATGCTAGTATTGCACAGATCAAGAATGGGGCTAGAGTACATGCAGTGGTGGTATAAGTACTCTATCGTATGTAAGCAATAGAATCTGATAGAAGTGGACGGAACTATTGCAGATTGGTCAATACATATGAGTCAATGAGAAGGAGGTGGGAAGACGACACTGTTGTGAGAGAAATGGTGGAGGAGAGAAGCTATCCATAGAACATACGAGAAAGTCAAGGAACAAGTCTGGGGCCTGGTCTGGTAGGATCTGAAGGAATGGCGTCAGGCCAGAAAGCGGGGTAAAGGCACTGCTGGGTCAGTGATATGACAAACAAGTAGTGTTTCCAGCAGGGGCTGGGATTGGAGTAAGCAAAAGAGAAGAGAAAAACTGAAGTGCACAATAATACAACTGTAACATTACCCCCTTCCAACA